>JARYGA010050104.1:0-28195 GCA_030545235.1 Helianthus tuberosus
AAAAAATAAAGTGAGATGTTACAATAAGTAAATAGTACCTCAAAGTTCCTTTTGTTAGAAAACCCATCTTGATGACTAAATGTTTTAATGGATTACATTATTCGTGTAAGACATGTGTTTATTCAAATCGTGCAATACACGAGTTTTTAAAAGATGTAACTATTTTATTACTTAGTATATAAAATTATATTTATTCAACCCGTGTAATACACGGGGTTGTAACCTAGTTTAATAGTAAAATAAAATAAAGATCATATATCAGTAATTTAAGTTGGATATAATCTGATATATTGTTAACTAGGTTAGAGTTCCGTGTATTACACAGGTTTAATAAATGTAACGTTATATATTTAATAATTTTATGTTGAAAATTCATAATTAATTTCATATAAAAGTCACTAGTTAATGGATATAATAGTTATCAATATTTAACTAACTAATGTTATTCATAATTTTTTTTAATGGCAACGCTTACTTTTACTCTTTTACACGAATAAAACTAAATTAATCTCCCTTACCCATGTTTGAGCATGTTACATTACATGCCTCTACTAAGCGGGTCAACCCCCATTAGTTATCCATAATAAGTAGAAAAGAAAGACGGGAAAACCAAAAAAGTGATGACCTAGAATGGTGACAAGTGCCCTCCAATATATTTTATTATATAGTATAGATAGATATAGATGTAGATAAGTATATAAATAACTTTATTAACACTAACTAGGACTTTTTCCGCCCGCGCTTCGCGGCGGCGCCAGCGGGTTAATCAGCCTTTACACAAGTTCAAAGAAACGATTTTTCTCTCCCTTTCTACCTCTTATGAAATAGTTGTACCCACGTATGCGACATAACTTTTTTTACGATTTACGAAGCGATAGCAATAAACATACTTGATCAAAACAGCCTATATAAAACGGAAACAACAAAACCATTCGACTTGTGACAAAGCGAAAAGGCTCAGAATGGCACTTCATCATCGCCAAACACGACTCAGCGCCGGTACGGCTGCAAACGGAGTTGCCACGCCAAGTAGCAAGCGACCATCATTGTCGGGCATTGTTTCAAATCCCCATCAAATCGACATATACACAGCCTGTACTATTCAACAGAAACATAAAAAAAAGCTAGCCTTTTCACAGCTACGGTTAACACAACCACCACCAATATCACGACCAACAACAACATGACCACCACTACTAACACAATTATCTAATCAATCTCAGAAAGCAAAACGAAAATACCAATACAAATCGACTCAGATCTGAAAAGATCATCATCGTCGTTGAACCCACTCAGTGGCGTGACGGTTGCAACCGAAGTTGCCATACCGGGTAGCAAGCCAACATCATCGCAGGGTTTAAAAATCGCCGCCACCAAGACGGTCTGAATCCACCGGTGGTGACCCTCCGGTCACCGCCCCGACCTCTTCTTTAGAACGGAAACTACAAAACCATTCGACTCGTGACAAAGCGAAAAGGCTCAGAATGGCACTTCATCATCGCCAAATACGACTCAGCGCTGGTACGGCTGCAAACGGAGTTGCCATGCCAAGTATCAAGCGACCATCATTGTCGGACATTGTTTCAAATCCCCATCAAATCGACATATACACAGCCTGTACTATTCAACACAAACATAAAAAAAAGCCTGCCTGCCTTTTCACAGCTACTGTTAACACAACCACCACCAATATCACGACCAACAACAACATGACCACCACTACTAACACAATTATCTAATCAATCTCAGAAAGCAAAACGAAAATACCAATACAAATCGACTCAGATCTGAAAAGATCATCATCGTCGTTGAACCCACTCAGTGGCGTGACGGTTGCAACCGAAGTTGCCATACCGGGTAGCAAGCCAACATCATCGCAGGGTTTAAAAATCGCCGCCACCAAGACGGTCTGAATCCACCGGTGGTGACCCTCCGGTCACCGCCCCGACCTCTTTTTTAGGAGGGCTAAGGTGTAAAGATAGAAAACACGTCTCAAGAGAGGATGATTTCCCAAATAGGTCAATCGGAACAAATCACGAACAAAAAACTGTGGTGGCCATGGTGGTGACGGTGGTGACCCTTTGGTCACCGCTACTCTATCTTCTCTCTCCCCTTCCCCTTTCTCTCTCTCTCTCTCTCTCTCTCTTCCCGTTCTCTCTCTTCTTAGGCAAAAATTCCCAAACAACAAAACCACCACTGAAACGTGGCGACAAGGGCGACGGTGTCACGATGGTGACCACGATGGTGACCCTTCGGTGACCGCTCCGCCCTCTTCTCTCTCCCATTTCCCTTTCTGACTCTTCTCGTGTTCTCTCATATCAAGGGTTTTCAAGGGGCAAAAGGTGTAAGCCACATGTCTCAAGGGGAGGATGACCACACAAATAGGTGAATCCGAAGAAAGCAGAGAAGATGACCGCCCAAATAGGGCAATCAGAAGAAACCACCAAGCAAGCTACTATTCATTTCACTTCTCTTATTAATAGATATAAATAATAGATATAAATGGTAGGCAAGATGGTAGGAGATTTTTAGTATGGAGGATTAATAGAAAAAATCTTTATATGTGAAAGATGGTGATGTCAATTTTACTTTTGAACAACGGTGATGGCATATGGAACAATGAATTTAGAAATTAAAGGATCAATAAAAAGAAAAAAAGGTCTTTTTAATTGATTTTAATCAAAACTACGAGGTTTTAATAAGTTTCGCATATAAGCTTACACGCATAACATAATATTCACTTTCCAATATATAATAACTTTATCAACAATGATTTTAATGCATTAGTTTTTGACATCTTTAGTAAATGCAAAGGTTGAAACTTAGTTATGAAAGAAATAAGTTTATAAAAGTTTACAGATTAATTGATAATCAAATAAAAAGGAAAAAAAGCAATCATAATCGACTTTTTAGTTATAGTGAGTAGAAAAGTAAAAAGTTTTGTTTGTTTAAGGTTGTAAGTTTGAGAAACTCTATAAAAAAACCATTTTCAAATGTTTGTTATTTAAAGAGAAATCTTGTAGACCAACAAGGATTTCCCATTGCCCATACCATCCAATCATCCATCATCTAGCCGGAAGTCAATATCTTATCTAAAATGTGCTAAACTAGTGTTATGCCTGCCCGTGTTGTGGGGCGCTAAACCGAATATATTTTAGTTTAATAACATGTACGTCTTTATTTCATTCACTTATACATGCTACTTATAACACGATCTAAAAAAAGATACATCGACTGAACCAATTAAACCAAAACACTACTATAGTTTTGCCAAAAAAAATAACTAAAACGATGGCAAGCATGTAATTTAGAGCTGAGGGCAAAACAATAATTTGTTAGGACCAATTAGCGAGTGCTAGGCGGCTGTTTGGCATGAATAAAAACTATACTGAGTCAACCAAGTAAAATAAAACACTACTATAGTTTTGTTCAAAAAAACGATGGCAAGATTGCAATTTTGAACAGGGGTAAAACCATAATTTTGAAATGGAGGCAAAATCATATTTTGAACTTACGGAAAAACAATCGTTTTATTTTGAATTGGGGGCAAAATCGTAATTTTAAGCTACGGGCAAAAACAAAATTTTATTTTGAACTTGGGCGAAATCGTAATTTTAAACTAGGGATAAAATCGTAATTTGGCAGGACCATAGCTGGGTGCAAAACTATAATTTTATTTTGAACTGGGACATAATCGTAATTTTTAACTGATGGCAAAATCATAATTTTAAGCTGGGGGCAAAACTAAATCGTAATTTTAACTATTATATGCTAACTTAAAAAAAAAACAAAAAAAACTTGTATTGGTTGCCGCCACTTTTGGCAAATCAAAGAAGAGAACTATTCCCTTCAGGGGAAATGTATATGTTGAACTAGTTTTTGTCTCGCCCGTGTTGCGGGGCAATAAGCCGAATATTTCTCTCATAACATGTATGTTTATACAGAGAGTAAAATCGTAAATTATATTTTGAACTGGAGGCGAAATCATAATTTTAAACTGAGAGCAAAATCATAATTTTGAGCTAGGGGAATATATAATTTTATTTTGAACTGTGGACAAAAACGTAATTTTGAGCTGAGGGCAGAATCGCAATTTTGAGCTAGAGGAAAAAACAACATTTTATTTTAAACTGGATGCAAAAACGTAATTTTAAACGGAGGGCGAAACCGTAATTTGAAACTGGGAAAAAAATTAAAAGTGAATTTTTGAACCGAGGGCAAAGGCGTAATTTTGAGCTAGGGCAAAATTATAGTTTTATTTTGAGCTGGGGGCAAAAACGTAATTTTAAACAAAGGACGAAAGCGTAATTTTAAACTGGAAATAAAATTAAATTAAAAATAAGTTGGTCCAATAGAGAAGTGTCAGGCAAGCTGCCTGGCACTATTCCCCTAACTTAGAAATGTATATGTAGAAAATAGTTGATAAGATGATACAATCTTACCTCTTCATAATTGAGGAGCTTACTACTTAATGAAATCTTTCTTATAACAAAATACTACCTATTGGGTTTGGACTCCCACATTCTCAGGCCCATAGACTTTAGCCCAATCCTACTGTATACTGTATACCGAGCCACAGGCACACAGAACTACAGAAGGCATTCTCAGCATTTATTAAACAGGTTATTAAACCGGAACAGGAACCGGTTTAAGGAATTAAGGGTTGGATCTGGAGGTGTTAAAAAAAACCAGTTATGGGGTGGTGGTCCATTGGCAAAGACAAGCCTTTAAACACCTTGGGAGAGGGAGGTCTTGGGTTCAAATCCCACATATGACAGAAATAAAAGAAATTTGCCGTTCAAAAAAAAAAAAACCGGAACCGGTTTTTAACCTTAATCGTAACCGTAACTGTAACCGGTTTTAACCGGCATTAAAATAACCGGCTTGGGTTATAAAAAACCGGCGGTTCCTAACCGGTTTGAATATTTTGGCTTGGTGGAAATTACAAGAACCACATTATCCCATTTTAGCCACCATGGCACATGATCCACTAAGCTCCCAAGCTTCTACGGTAGCTTCGGAGTCGGCTTTTTCTCTTAGTGGCAAGGTACTATCCATTCGACGAACAAGGCTCACAATGGAGGCGAAGGAAATGTGTATTTTTTTGAAGGGCTACTTGGATGGCGTGGAATGTCTACAATATATTCAAATATATAGGGAGAGCTTGCGGTGGAAGAACAATTACATGAAGTAGAAGTATTTCAAGGACGGGCGCAACCACTTTCCAATGACGAATTCACGTACGATGAATCCGTATGCTCCACTAGCCCCTGAAGCGACTAAACGACTAGTGAAAAAAAAATATTGGATAAAGGCGAATAAACAACTAAATGCCACGACTCGGCGATGAAACGACTAGACTACTAAATGGCGAAACATCTAAACGAAGAAATGACTAAAGGACTTGACGATGAACCGACGAAACGACACATCGAGAACTTGATTCAAGACTAGTTACATAAACTGTATTAAACGGTCTGTGCACCTTTAGTTGGATCTCTCTCTTGGTAGGACCACTATTTACTCTTTCCTCATTCTAACGTACACACAACTTACACTTTAGGTGTACATAATAACAAAATTCAAAACCAAAACCGAAACTGGTTTTTTACTGTTATTGAGGAACCGATTATGTACCGTAGGTTAGGGACCGGTTTGGGGTTTTATAGAGCCGTTGGATTAAAAAAAGAAACAGTTTGAAAGCGGCTATATAGCCATTTGGTTGAATTTTTTTGGTACATTTTGTCCCCCACGTGTATATGTATTTTGTATATTTAGTATATAATAATTAATTTTTTTATAAACAAGTATATAATTGATTTTTTATAAACAAGATATTATTTAAAAAACGGTTTCTAAATCAGTTATTACTATTAACTAATCCAGTTAATAACCTAACTGGTTTTGATTGATAGGGCATTAGACATCCTCAGACCGTATAGTTAAACATGTTAACCCATTAACCCTTCTATGACCAATTTAATCCCCTTTTTAGCACACCAATTTGCTTAGCACATTTACAACTTGATTATTACCTGCTAAGCCATTTGACACGTTTAGATAAATGTGTTAAACGTGTTATGTTCAGGTTATACAATTTTAAGTGTGTAAGGGTTAGGGTTAATGTGCTTTGACATGAACAAAAATATTGGTCGTTTGCGGGTTGAACAATTCAACCCATCAACTCGTCCACTCGACACATTTGCTTTTTACTTTCAATTTTGACCCTATACTTTTCATTTTATAAACTTTTTGTTTTACTTTTCGATCTAAATTTTGCGAGTTAATACGACGCACGGGTTCTCGATCGACTTAGTTATTTTTTTTATATTTTACGTTTCGCATTAACACGCCGCAACGACCGTGCGTGGTTCAACGTTTTTACGTCTACTTTTCGTTATTTTTTTTTTGTTTTACGAGTTTTTCCAGTGTTGGTGGTTACTGATGGGGTATGATATTGATGTTATTTGGCACAGTTTTACCCCGCCGCAACACAAGGTGGTTAATACTAGTTATATCATAATCCCCAAACCAATACTTCTGACTTTAGTACTTAACACCTTCTGACTTTAGTACAATCTTCTTGCTCGAATGATCATAGCTTTGATCTACTTCGAAAGACCTCATTCAAACGAACATCAATGAAGTCAAAACACTATAAAATCAAGTTTGACACACAAAGGATGTAGTTGAAGGACTAGAGGATTAAGTCCAATTATGAATTAAATTACTATACATATGGAAATAATTTATCAATTGTTACAAATCATCTAAACACACAATGCTACCTCTACTTTCCGTATACATTGCAAACCGGTCATTCTCAATACCCTTGGTCAAGTTATGGTGTATCTACACTATTACTCAAATGTGAGGTCAACTATTTGTATTATGATCGAAATTTAAAACCACTGATATAAATTAGCAACATCAAACTATGAAATAACACCATTATCACTAGATAATTGGATTTGATTCGGTTTGGTTCGATTCCCTGTCCGGCTTACAAAACCTACATACAAAACATCATATGCTTATGATTTTGTTATAGTTTAGGGGTGCAAACAAAGTGAAAAATTCGTGAAGTGTTCGGCTGAAAGTTCGTTTACGTTCATGTTGAATTATATATTTAGTCTTTATTATCAATTCAATATGTTTCCTTATTTATATATAACCTTTTCCATTTTTGTTTCATATATCCGTTGCTGCTGCTGCCTTGGTCTCGGTTGGGCTTTTTGGGCCTTGTCTATTCAAGTGGGGCTAAAGCCCTTTTCCTGTGTAAATAGAAGGCGCTGGCTTTGGGATTGATACACAACAACATCTACAGCCTTATCATTGCAGGCTTGTCTCTCTCATCAGAACCTTCTACTCTGGTTCTTTCTTTCAGTCATCTGGAGATCCATTTTGGTCTCGGTTCTGTAACAGATCATTCTTGATCTGGGTTGTTTGTTTAAGCCGGTAATATTGTCGGTTTCTGTTCTGTAATCTCTGGATTCAATCACGCCGACTGGTGTCGTAATAAAGTCTTTTGTGTTCTTGATATCTTGTTGTTGACATGGTATCAAAGCACTAGGTGCTCTTGGGGTTCCTGTTCTGTCATCCGCTGCGTTCTAGGGTTTCCGGTCAGATCCGGCTTGGTAGTTGAAAGCCGTTGTTGGTTTCCGAAGTCTTTGTAGCTTCGTTTGATTCTGCCGATTCCGGGTCTGGTGGCGTTCATTCTCTTGGAGGCTGTAGTCGTACTGAAGAATTAAAACCCTAATTTCAAGGTTTCGTTACTGTGCTGTGAAGGGGTCTCGTTGGTCTCTTTTAAGGGCAAACCAACAGACTTTGATATTTGTCTTCTGATCAGTTACTTGTAACCCTAAGTGAAGGTTACAAGCCTGATCCACTGAAGTTATTCGCACCCACTGTGAGCGTATTCTGACCCTTTTCTTTCTGTTTTTCGTTTTTGCATCACTGTGTCAGTGTGTCTAGGCATATTGATACCGGGTTAGTAAAGACCGGTTTGATTTGGGACACAGAGAGGGCTCACTCTGTTGCATTCTTATTGATTATTTGTTTTTCTGTGTTTTTCTATTTAATTATTTGTGTTAATCTGTTCTTTGACTGCCTGTTATCATGTCTGATAAGAATAATGATTCTCTTGTTTCCACTAGTGGCACTCTTGTTAGTAAAATTGATGCTGGTGACCCGCTTTACCTTCATCCTAGTGACTCGGCTAATCTGACCATTGTTAATATAAAACTAAAAGGCACCGATAATTACAATGTTTGGGCTAATGCTATGAACCTGGCTTTACAAGTTAAAAATAAATTAGGGTTTATTGATGGCTCATGTGCTAGATCTACTACGGATGAAGTGTTAGGAAAACAGTGGGATCCTTGTAATTCTATTGTTCTTACATGGATTTTGAATTCTGTGTTTGGAGAATTATATTTGGGTCATGTTTATTCTAAGCTTGCCTCTGTAGTGTGGAAAGAACTAAAAGAAACTTATGATAAGGTTGATGGGTCGGTAGTCTTTAATTTGTATCAAAAAATTAATTCCTTTTCTCAAAATGGCATGCCTGTATCTGAGTATTATCATAAACTTAACTGCATGTGGAAACAATTAGATCAAATTCTATCACTACCTACGTGTACTTGTGATGCTTCCAAACAATTTAATGATTTCAATCACTTGATTAAATTGATGCAGTTCTTAATGGGTCTCGACAGTGTTTACTAGTCTGCAAGAACTTCTCTGTTAACTAGGGAAGTTCTTCCGTCTGTTAAGGAAGCCTTCTCTATTGTTTCCAGAGAATAATCTCACAGGAATTCAAACATTTTTTCTAAAAAAATATCTAATAATCCTGCCGGCTTTGCTGTTAAAACCAGTCAATCATTTGATTCAAAAAAGAAAAAATGTTAGACCCCCTAACCCAAATCTTAAATGCTCACATTGTAACAAAACTGGACATACTGTTGAGAGATGCTATGAACTGGTTGGTTACCCCTCTTGGATGAAATCTAAAACAAGTGGTAATAAGGGAGGCAGGGTTAGTAATAATGTGGTTGTTGATGCTTCTGAAACTGCTTCATCGTCTACTGTGAATGGTTTAACAAATGAACAGATTGCGCAATTACTTAGCCTGTTAAATGATAAGTCCAGAAGTGAAACTCAAGGCAATAACTTTGCTGGTAGGTCTAATTATGTCTGTTTTAACAGTTACGCTGATGTTTTTAAACCTACATGTGATTTTAAACCTGCTTATTGTTTTTCCAACTTTGGAAATAATGGGAAAAAGGCTGGATGGATAATTGATTCAGGGGCAAATCAACACATGATTACAGATGACACTAACCTTATAAATCAAATGGATGTTACAGAATATAACATCAAAGTTAAACATCCCAATGGGACAAGTGCTTTAGTAACTAAGATTGGTGATGTTAAATTAAGTGATAAGGTTATCTTATATGATGTATTTGTTATTCCTGATTATTGTGTCAATCTTGTTTCTGTTCATAAACTTGCCAAAGATTGCAATCTGACTGTTTCTTTTGATGAACATAATTGTTATATTCAGGACTCTCAAACAAAGAAAGTCCTGGTGACTGGTAGTCAACTTGATGGTCTATATTTCTGTGGTAATTCTACTATGTCTAACAAGGTGTGTAATGCTAGTCTTGATGTTAATATTTGGCATGCTAGATTAGGCCACCCTGCTGAACCTGTGTTGCATGTTTTAAAAGACAAACTAGATATTAAAAAGGATATAAAACTTGAACATTATGAAACATGTCATAGGGCAAAACAACATAGGGAAACCGTTTCCTTTAAGTGATCACAAGACTAAGTCTTTAGGAGATCTTGTACATCTTGATGTTTGGGGTCCCTATAGGGTCCAAAGTAGGGATGGTTTTAGATATTTCCTCACAGTGGTTGATGATTACACACGAGCTGTTTGGGTCTATATTTTGAAAAATAAAAATGAAGTGTTTTACAATATAAAAGGGTTCTTCAATATGCTTAAAACCCAATTCAGTAAACACATCAAAATGTTCAGAAGTGATAATGGTACTGAGTTTATAAACAAAAAAATGAAAGAGTTTTGTTACAATAATGGTATTATTCATCAAACCTCGTGTGTTCATACTCCAGAGCAAAATGGGATAGTTGAAAGGAAACATAGGCACCTATTAAATGTTGCTAGAGCATTATTGTTCCAAGCTGGTTTTTCTCTTAAATTCTGGTCTGAATGTATCCTAACTGCTACCTATTTGATTAACAGGACTCCGTCTTCTGTCTTAAATGGTAGGTCTCCTTATGAACTTGTGTTTGGTTTTGCCCTGAGATGAGTCAGCTAAGGATTGTTGGGTGTCTTTGTTTTAGCACTGTTTTAAACAATTTTGATAAGTTTAATAGTCATGCTGAAAATTGTGTTCTTGTTGGGTATTCAAATGAAAAAAGGGGTATAGACTATTGAGTCTAGATCAAAGAGTTATGTTTTATTATAGGGATGTCAGATTTTATGAATCTGTTTTTTCCTTTTAAAGAAAAGAAAATCTCTCTTAATCCAGATTCTGAAGTTAATACCTTGAATTTTTTTGACTTATTTGATCAAAATAACACCCAAAATACCAAAGCTGACTCCACTCCCAATGATGATAACACAAGCATGAATCCTGCAGTCCTTAATCATTCTCAGCAACCTGTTAATGACTCTGACAATGCTTTAGGTGTGACAACCGGTGATTTACGGCTCTTAATTACATGATTAACAGGTGATTAACGCGATAATAAATAGTGTTTACAGCGCAAATTAACTTAATTAGGCCCTCAGTAAGCTTAGAAATGCCTATTTGGGTTCTATAGTACGCGTATGACGATCTGCGGATAGATTGCGGAATATTAATCGATAACGAAATGAAACCGTACGAAATACTAACAACGCCGACAAGTATGAATGTTACATGAATATTTTATGCCTACGAATTTAATGTTGTGAATTTATTGCGCATCCGTACATCATCGCAAAACGCAAACAGGAACGGGAAACGCGGCTGCAGGAAATGCACCGGTAACGAAACAGAAGCATCGGACACGCGTGTTACCTTCAAAACTTAAATTTTTTTGATATATTTTGTTTCGTGATTAAACTTTAACAATCGTAGTTGAAACCAGATTGAAAAATGGAGTAAAGACGGCAACGATATAATTTTACGCGATTTTTACCGTTATCAATGCACAAACGCGACTAGGACGGATACCGACATTATTTTTACACGTTTTTAACTCTGAAATATTATTTTACTAGGCTACGGTGATTTCGGTTTTGATAACGGGTCTCGCACGAATTTCGGGCCACTTAAACGCGGGGACTGGGCTTGTGGGCCTTGGGCCCAAGCTCAAAGCCCATTATACAAGTCTATAAAGGGACTTTCACCCTTATTCTCTCATTTGTGCAACAATCAGACACACACACAAACACACACACCCATACAATGCTTTCTCTCTCTCGGCAAGCAGATCCGGCGATCGGCGACGGCGGAGCAGCGGCGGTGGTGGCGGCGTTTTTCGGCGACCCTTTTTCGATTCGACACCCTACCCCCATTAAAGCGAACCTTCCCGACACAATGGTGGTGACCGTTTTCGAAGAATCTGAGCCGCGAAGTTCCAGTCGATATTCCGGCGAGCTTATTTTGGATTTTTATCTTTGTGAATGCGTAGATCGGCCGACTAGGAGCATATCTGCTCATTTTCAAGGAACGTTATTTTCCGGCGACTTTCCGGTAAGTTGAACCCGACTCGTTTTACTATTTTCTTTGATTTCTAAACGGAAACGAGTGTCGACTTTGCTTTATCTTGTTTTCCGGTGACGGCGGAGAGCCGCTGAGTACCGTGATGAAGACGATGATGGTAGATGATAATGATGCTGGGATGGTGGTGGTCCGACGGCGGTGTGGTCCGACGAGTGTGGCTACGACGGATCGGTTCGGCTCAAACGGAGGTTCAGACTCGGGTTTCATACGGACCGGGTTTTGGTCAGAGTCGACTCGGTTAAACCGAGTTAACTCAGCTCGGTGCGAGTCAACTCAGCTCGGTTCAGGTCAACGGGTCAAATGCGGTCAATGTCACACCCCCAAAATCCACACGCGGAGTATCACCGCTTGGAGGCGTGACATGACCAGGATCAAGCCACCAATCATATTGAACAATGTATGTAGTAAATATAATTCAACCAAACAATATGAAAGGTGTTCAAAACCAAAGCATAGTTAAATGTTTAGCGGAAGCATAATTGTAAACCCAATGCAAGTATTAAGTACGAAATAAAATAATGTTTTTAGCATGGCACACACTGCCATGTCCCACAATGACTGCGCCTCCCTGTGCAAGCTCCATGAGTACCTAACGACCTGCAAGGCATGTAGCAACGAATCAACAACAAAGTTGAGCGAGTTCACAGTGGGTTGTTTAGTTATAACATTCGTTTCGTAAATCGTATGTTCGTTTGTAACCCATGTATCGTGTTAATTAGTACCGCGGTCTCCCAGACATGTTTGCGAAGATTAGTGGGGGCTTCCCATGTATTACTAGACCACGCGTATCGACTGCTACGAAAATGTAAGAGGTGCCCTAAGTCAATGTCTATCAGCATTGACCCTTTGCCCATAGTCCATTACTACATGCCCGTCCGACTGGCACGGTGTGAGGTTTGTTAAACCTAATAGCGCTATTAACTAATGACCCGCTCGCCGTAGGCCTCGGCGATTAAGTCGATAAATGAGGGACTTAAAGTGATAGAGTTGATGGTCTTATAGTCGTACGTATCCTGTTGTATGGGGAATACGCAAGTTTGTAGTTACCGTTGTGTACATAGGTTTTACGTACGTGCCCTTTAATCCGAGGACAGTAAAAAGTAGTTTAATAGTAGTGATAGTACGAGTAGTTATTCAATCCCATTCCCAACCCTTGGGAATCCCATGCCTTGGAAAGAGTGTGAACTCACCTTGGTTTGCTCGGTATGCTAAGTTATGTGCTCACAAATAATCAGTCAAATCCTATAGTATGCACGTATACCCAATCAGTTCAAGTTCGTAATGTTTCTCATGCGATCAATATTACAGAGTGTGTTTGGCAATTTACCTCATGCATCACACAACAGTTAATCACATTCATACAATTCATGTTTCACATAATTGAATCTTTCACAGTTTGTTCGAATATGGTTATTCAATAACATACTTGACAGGGTTAACTGGCTTAACAAAGTTAACATACTTAACAAGTTACAGACTAAGCAGAATCAGCATGCTTAACAGAAATAATACACTAACAGAGTTAACAATCCATTAGGGTTACACACTCAACAGAGTTGCATACTTTAACAGAGTTAATTGGCTAACGAGGTTAATTAATTAACAGGGTTAATCAACTTGGCTTAACAGAGTTAACAGAGAGTTTCCTCCTTAACAGAGTTAACATGTTTTAACAGTGTCAATAACTTAATAAAGTTACAAGCTCAAAAGGGGTTTATATACTTAACATACTTAACACAGTCGACATGTTTAACAGAGTTATTAGACTTAACATAGTTACTGTGTCACAACACTCATGAAATCTCTTTTGTGGTGAAATCCCTGTTGTGTTTTCGTCGTGATGGTGATTTCGTCGAACAGTGTTTTCGTCGGTTACATTCTCATCATCAATGTCAGTTACGTGCAATGGCAACTCTAATTATCTCAAACAGTTTCGCCTACTATGACAAACAATCGATCATAACTTCTCAATCATTAATACAATCTTAATCAACATCCATGTGACATGTATACAGCATCATCATTCAGTTCAACAACTAAGCATATCAACATGTATCATCCACTAGAATAGCACAACATATCATATAATCGAACACTATTGACATGTTAATCTGTTTTCAAATCCATATCACATTAATACCATTCAAACCTTTCAATACTATGCATTCGATCCTAACAATCCTGCTCAACATATTTCGCATGTAGTTACATAATCAATTTAAATCAAGTATGTCAAAATCAGGAACAAAACGTGTAAATCACTAACCCAATTAGAAGAGACAATGAATCGATCAATGTATGAGGCTCGAGTGGCTCACGGCTGCCGTTGGGTCTCAAAGGAGAGCGAGAGGGAAAGTGAGAGATGATTAGGGTTTTGCCGGTTACCCTTTTGCGTGAAGATTAAGAACAACATTATAACTACTCACTACTGGGCCAAAGCCCATTTTCGTTTTCGTTGAACACATGGTGGACGAAAACACTTCTTGATTTCGTGGGGTGTGTTTTCGGCTGAGGAGTGATTTCGGCTAAGGTTCCCATAATTTAACAATTATACAATCAACATCTTATTAATGTAAGATATGCATAACAAATACACACATACATAATATACACATCACGAATAACACGTATATTGCATCTCAAATAATATAAAACACACTTTGCAAATTAAGTACAAGGTTAAGTCAAATAGAGATCTTGAAAACTCGGGTTGTCACAGTCAAGGTCGGATTCGGTGCGGGTCAAAGGAGTCAACGGTCAGCTTCAGTTCTAACTCGGTTAACTCTGTTAACCCGGTTGACTCGATCGAACCGAGTCCACTCGGTCAAGCTCGGTCAACTCAGCTCTTCGACATGAGATACTGGTAAAATTTAATGGCACGATTATTTTTGTCGTTTTATAATTTTAAAATTTGATTACGTGACAATGAGCTCGAATCGATTATATAGTAGTTCACATCTTAAAATATTCGACAAGATTTATATAAATATTGATTACATTGTTTGAATATTGATTGAATTTTGAAGTATAACGACACTCTAGTTGTCAGGGCCGTCCAAAAACAGAGGAAACTCTGCCCGTTTTTCGAGAAAATCCGTAAAACTAACGTGTTTTTATTTTAAGACGAAAGCTATCAAACTCAAACGGCTATTATAAAAACAAAACACAAGTGTATAATACTTTCTACGACACGATACAACTTACGAAAATGGCGATTCGGAAACAGTTTACAACTATAAATATAGATATTTTAAACATCGAGATTTCCATAATTCTTTTATAAAGATAAACATAGTTTACATTTATTTCAAATTTTCGAACAACACGAAATCGTTTTATAAAGATAAATATAGATTATATTTATTTCAAACATCGAACAATACGAAACCATTTCATAAAAAAATAAATATAGTTCATATTTATTTCAAATATCAACGTAGTTTTATGTTTATTTCAAACATTAAGCGACTCGTATTCATTTATAAAACTAAATATAATTATATATTTATTTCAAACACAACACCTCGAGGATTCCCTTATAAAATAAATATAACTTTTTATATTTATTTCAAGCGCCGAAACGGCATATACGTACATTTTGGCAAATATATACAAGACGTAATATATATAATACAAGTTTATTATATATTACTTTCAAACGAATACTTCTAAATGCGTAAACGACTTCTCGGGTCGACAAGCGATCTTAACAATATTTTTATACATTCTGATATAAATATTTATTTATTCTAAATATCTCGAGAATCAAGTCTTTTCAAGACTCATTAGTTGTTTTCGACGATAAACGATACTTATCAAATATGACCTAATCGTTTCCATTAACTTAACAACTTACCGTTGAATCGTTCAGTTAACGATTCGGTAGAGCTCGATGACACGTAGTGTAGTTACCGCATTTATTTAGAAACTTATAAGATATTCCGTGTTAGGAATATTGTAGAATGCACGCTAGCGAGTCTCATCTTGGAGACGACATCACGAAGTCGTAATTAGCTCGCTTCGCACAAGGCAATTCAGGTGAGTTCATAACCCCACCTTTTTACGATTTTACATTTTTATAAATGTTTTCGGGGTGGAAAGACATGCACGTTTTATAGAAACATACAAAGTTTTCGGTGAACAAAGATTGCATATTTTAGACAAAGCACGTTTTGCAAGAACATACGAGGTTTTTGAATGAACGAAAACTCATATTTCCAAATCATGTTACGAACGGATTTCAAGGAACTCAAATGGTTTACGAATGAATCATACTAAATATACCGGTTTTACAAAACAAATGCGTATTATCGAACTGTGAATGATTTTCATGACTAGGGATGGGATCTTCTAGTTATAATAAAGGGACTGGGTTGGTCTGCATTTGAGAAACGGGACACCCAATGAGTACATGTTACAAAATGATTACATACAATTACAAGTGGTATGGTTAGCTAAGGAAGGGTACACTTAGATCATGTGAGTGGTGGGTACAACACTTATGGCCATTAATCCTCGTTGTAGGACCGAGGGACATGAGTGATAGATCTATTTGGGTGTAGCGAGCCCACACCCATGCGGACCAGGGTGGCCCATGTGGTGACTATGTCTTATTCCCGGAGACAAATTTGCTAGGTTTGAGTTTTCCTGCATCACTTCACACATATCAATGGCCTTGCAAACCATTGGTGATCTATTTTTCCTTGTTGCTTTCATACCGGGGTTTTACAAATTACATACCATGTTTTATACAAATTCAAAGCATAGCATTATGCAGGCATGAAGTCAAAGTCAGGGTGGGCATTGACGGTTATACAAACTTTACAAGTATAAGGGTTTACAAATACATGGTTTTACGAATATAATGCATTACAAGTACAAAGTGTCCATATAACTTGACAAGAAAATGATTTTTAAATTCGTTTTCTCAATAATAGTTCAAAAAACGGTTATTCAAAAAGATTTATTTCAAATCTTTAAAAACAAACTATGAACTCGCTCAACTTTATGTTGATTTTTCGCATGTTTCTTTCTCAGGTTACTTTTCAAACAATGGAACGGTTGGAATAGGAGAACCATTGGAGATTCGAGTACTTAGCGGGCGTTCATTTATAGAAGTCTTAGCTTATTTGCTTCCGCTGTGTAATGAAGATACCAGTCCAGTCACGCCAGCTCTGATATTTTCGGGGTGTGACAGATTGGTATCAGAGCTATAGGTTACAGCGAATTAGGTTTCTGTAGAGATGCCTAGGCTCTAAGCTCACTTTTCTCTAGGACTTAGACTATTGAGACTTTGAACACATACAGAACGCCTAAGACTCGAATATGGTCTCCAACCGTTGCCGAAAAAAACAAACAGTCAAAATTTTGTTTCCAAACATACGCTAAAGTGGTGTTTTACATACGGTACTCAAAACAATTACATACAGTACACAAAACTCTGAGAGTTTAGGAAACATGCATTTAGGGCCTTTGGAAACTTGTGTTCAAGTTCATTAAAGGTCATCACGTAGGAACCACGAATATAAACTCGGGCACACACTATTATCCATATTGTCTATGATATTTTAACTTCCCGAGCAGGCAGCCTACGCATAACAAAACGCTAGTGCACGAGAATACATGGAACTCAAACTTTACATCAACGGATGTCGGAGTACATCACATTCTACGCGGAACAAGACGCTAGTGCACATGTATACGTGAAACTTAAGCTATACGTCAACGGAGGTTGAAGTACGCCACATACGACTTTCGAGGTGAAGTCACCGAGAAGACACTATGTAGCATTTCAACGCTGATGCTAATCCTGTTAGCACGAAAACTATCGATCAGGAAGCGGCGGTTTGGCACGCGGTCCTGCAATGACACGAGTCACTCCAAGGAGGAGACGTATGTCTCCGCATCCCCCTATTTCAGTTAACGACGAATACGCTATGTTCGACATTCCATGGTAATGTCACCTAACAACCGGTCATCACATGAAACCCCAGGTAAAGTCCTTAAATTTCTTTTATTGAAATTTTGACTTTCGCATATATTGAGTAAATTTTTACACCTCTACTCCTCTTAATGGTCATTGTATCACGATCATTTCTTTCATTATAGCGAATACTCATTGCTTCATTTCTTGAAAATTTATATGTTACGCATGCATCGTTTGTTACGCATGTGGTTTCATTTCGAATAAGCGTTTCATCAACGTTCAAATATTATTTCGCTAAATCTAATTATTGATTTGTGATTCGAATGACCCGCATTATTGTGATTGTTGGCTCCTTTGTTATCAAGACAACACAATTTTCTTGAAATTTCTTTTCTTTTCAAGTTACATACATGGTTTTTCGTTGTGACCATGCCGAAAGTTTTCTTGTCGATACATGTATTTATTGTCGGCTTGCGCCAAAACCAAGTTCAAATGTTTGAACTTGTTAATTACACATATTCAATTCAAGATACCATATGATGTATTGAAAACATCATGTTCAAATTCATTTCAACAGGTGTTTCATTTGTTCCGAGTCGTAGAAGACTTTTTTGATCAACGACTCCATTAAGTCGTTTGATGAATTTGACACCTTGTGGTGGCATTTTCATTGATTTGAAGCTTGCGCTAATCTCGTTTACACATATCATGAACGGATTTAAGTTATTTATTTATTGATTTGTTTTAAATCCGCATTGAATTACCATATTAAAGTAGTCTTAACACAATCGTGTGTTAAGACAATGGTACACAAATTCATTTTTATATTTCGGTGTACCTCCTAATGGTTCTTTCAGCATCGATTGAATGTTTTGCGATATTCATTGCTTCTTCATCTTCGATCGAAAACACTGTTTCCTTGATGTTTCATTTTCAATTGAAATTCCTATAATGTTGTTAGAAACAAATTTTCATATTTACTTCATTGCGCTTTCATTTGACTTCAAACACGGTGAACTTATTTGATCACTGCTATTATTAAATTGTTTAAATCACTACGACACCTTGTGGTGTCAGTGCAAACTTGTAACTTGGGCTATTCGTGATTGAGCGTTTCATGCAAAACACAGGTGATACATGTTCGATCACCACTTTATTTGAATTGTTTCATTCACTACGACACCTTGTGGCGTCGGTATAACTTGCAGCTTATGCTGGTCATGATTGAGCGTTTCATGCAGACTATTACATCCGAGCTTGTTGATTCTAAGTTCGTCCAGTGGATGTTGTTGCTTCTAGAACTCGTTTACGTATTGTAAACGTTTATACAGAATTCAATTGGTTAAAATTCCAGTTCTTTGTTGGAACCCCGTTAACTTAGCCACACTAGTGACTGTATCTATACATCTTGTTTCCTTTGACATCAACTTTTGAAACACATTTCTTTTAAACCGTTGGGTTCCTATTGTGGAGGAATGTCCTTGAATTCACATGATTTGAATAAGTCTTGATTCGATTTCGTGGTCATCCACTTTGATACTATTCGTATTTACCTACACGTAACGTAACTCTAAGGAGTTAACGTAGTCTAAATTTCGAGGACGAAATTTCATTAACAGGGGGAGAATGTGACAACCGGTGATTTACGGCTCTTAATTACGTGATTAACAGGTGATTAACGCGATAATAAATAGTGTTTACAACGCAAATTAACTTAATTAGGCCCTCAGTAAGCTTAGAAACGCCTATTTGGGTTCTACAGTACCCGTATGACGATCTGCGGATAGATTGCGGAATATTAAACGATAACGAAATGAAACCGTACGAAATAGTGACAACTCCGACAAGTATGAATGTTACATGAATATTTTATGCCTACAAATTTAATGTTGTGAATTTATTGCGCATCCGTACATCGCAAAAGGCAAACAGGAACGGGAAACGCGGCTGCAGGAAACGCACCGGTAACGAAACGGAAGCATCGGACACGCGTGTTACCTTCAAAACTTAAATTTTTTCGATATATTTTGTTTCGTGATTAAATTTTAACAATGGTAGTTGAAACCGGATTGAAAAACGGATTAAAGACGGCAACGATATAATTTTACGCGATTTTTACCGTTATCAACGCACAAACGCGACTACGACGGATACCGACATTATTTTTACACGTTTTTAACTCTGAAATATTATTTTACTAGGCTACGGTGATTTCGGTTTTGATAACGGGTCTCGCACGAATTTCGGGCCACTTAAACGCGGGGACTGGGCTTGTGGTCCTTGGGCCCAAGCCCATTATACAAGTATATAAAGGGACTTTCACCCTTATTCTCTCATTTGTGCAAAAATCAGACACACACACAAACACACACACCCATACAATGCTCTCTCTCTCTCTCTCGGCAAGCAGATCCGGCGATCGGCGACGGCGGAGCGGCGACGGCTGAGCAGCGGCGGCGCCGCCGCCTGCGGCGGTGGTGGCGGTGTTTTCTGGCGACCCTTTTTCGATTCGACACCCTACCCCCACTAAAGCGGACCTTCCCGACACAATGGTGGTGACCGTTTTCGAAGAACCTGAGCCGTTTAGGCTCACGCGCAACTCCGGGGAAGTTCCGGTCGATATTCCGGCGAGCTTATTTTGGATTTTTATCTTCGTGAATGCGTAGATCGGCCGACTAGGAGCATATCTGCTCATTTTCAAGGAACGTTAGTTTCCGGCGACTTTCCGGTAAGTTGAACCCGACTCGTTTTACTATTTTCTTTGATTTCTAAACTGAAACAAGTGTTGACTTTGCTTTATCTTGTTTTCCGGTGACGGCGGAGAGCCGCTGGGTAATGTGATGAAGACGATGATAGCAGAGGATAATGATGCTGGGATGGTGGTGGTCCGACTGCGGTGTGGATCGCCGGAGCCACGGTTGTGGCTGTGACGGATCGGTTCGGCTCAAACGGAGGTTCAGACTAGGGTTTCATACGGACCGGGTTTTGGTCCGATTCGACTCGGTTAAACCGAGTTCACTCAGCTCGGTGCGAGTCAACTCAGCTCGGTTCAGGTCAACGGGTCAAATGCGGTCAAGGTCGGATTCGGTGCGGGTCAAAGGAGTCAACGGTCTCCTTCAGTTCTAACTCGGTTAACTCTGTTAACCCGGTTGACTCGGTCGAGCCGAGTCAACTTGGTCAAGCTCGGTCAACTCAGCTCTTCGACACGAGATATTGGTAAAATTTAATGGCACGATTATTTTAGTCGTTTTGTAATTTTAAAATTTGATTACGTGACAACGAGCTCGAATCGATTATATAGTAGTTCACATCTCAAAATTCGACAAGATTTATATAAATATTGATTACATTGTTTGAATATTGATTGAATTATGAAGTATAACGACACTCTAGTTGTCAGGGCCGTCCAAAAACAGAGGAAACTCTGCTCGTTTTTTGAGAAAATCCGTAAAACTAACGTGTTTTTATTTTAAGACGAAAGCTATCAAACTCAAACGGCTATTATAAAAACAAAACACAAGTGTATAATACTTTCTACGACACGATACAACTTACGAAAATGGCGATTCGGAAACAGTTTACAACTATAAATATAGATATTTTAAACATCGAGATTTCGATAATTCTTTTATAAAGATAAACATAGTTTACATTTATTTCAAATTTTCGAACAACACGAAATCGTTTTATAAAGATAAATATAGATTATATTTATTTCAAACATCGAACAATACGAAACCATTTCAGAAAAAAATAAATATAGTTCATATTTATTTCAAATATCAAACGACATGCCTTCGTTTTATAAAATAAATATAGTCCTTATATTTATTCCAAAGATCTAATAACAATGAATTCGTTTTCACAAAAATAAATATATTTTATATATTTATTTCTAGTACCCAACAATAACGAATTCTGTTATAAAAATAAACGTAGTTTTATGTTTATTTCAAACATCAAGCGACTCGTATTTATTTATAAAAATAAATATAATTATATATTTATTTTCAAACACAACACCTCGAGGATTCTCTTATAAAATAAATATAACTTTTTATATTTATTTCAAGCGCCGAAATGGCATATACGTATATTTTGGCAAATATATACAAGACGTAATATATATAATACAAGTTTATTATATATTACTTTCAAACGAATACTTCTAAATGCACAAACGACTTCTCGGGTCGACAAGCGATCTTAACAATATATTTATATATTCTGATATAAATATTTATTTATTTATTCTAAATATCTCGAGAATCAAGTCTTTTCAAGACTCATTAGTTATTTTCGACGATAAACGATACTTATCAAATTTGACCTAATCGTTTCCATTAACTTAACAACTTACCGTTGAATCATTCTGTTAACGATTCGGTAGAGCTCGATGACACGTAGTGTAGTTACCGCATTTATTTAGAAACTTATAAGATATTCCGTGTTAGGAATATTGTAGAATGCACGCTAGCGAGTCTCATCTTGGAGACGACATCACGAAGTCGTAATTAGCTCGCTTCGCACAAGGCAATTCAGGTGAGTTCATAACCCCACCCTTTTACGGTTTTACATTTTTATAAATGTTTTCGGGGTGGAAAGACATGCATGTTTTATAGAAACATACAAATTTTTCGATGAACAAAGATTGCATATTTTAGACAAAGCACGTTTTGCAAGAACATACGAGGTTTTTGAATGAACGAAAACTCATATTTCTAAATCATGTTACGAACGGATTTCAAGGAACTCAAATGGTTTACGAATGAATCATACTAAATATACCGGTTTTACAAAACAAATGCGTATTATCGAAATGTGAATGATTTTCATGACTAGGGATGGGATCGTCTAGTTATAATAAAGGGACTGGGTTGGTCTGCGTTTGAGAAACAGGACACCCAGTGAGTACATGTTACAAAATAATTACATACAATTACAAGTGGTATGGTTAGCTAAGGAAGGGTACACTTAGATCATGTGAGTGGTGGGTACAACACTTGAGGCCATTAATCCTCGTTGTAGGACCGAGGGTGATGTGTGCAAAATGCAACATATAAATTACATCAAATGAGGCATAAAACTAACCCTTTTTAAGTACTAATATTGGAAAAAGAGTGTTTTTGTCTTCCTTTTGTATTTTCAGGATTAAATGAGCTCAAAAACACAAAAGAAGCAAAAAGACAGCTAAATCCAACATAAATACAAGGAAAGGAACATAAGTGGACTGCCCGACCCCTCAACGGCATCTTCCAAAGCAAAATAGAGAAGGCAGAAGACTGAACACGCCCCATGCTCAGCCAGCACGGGGCCGTGCCCAAGAAGCAGCAGAAAAGACAAACCTATAGAAGCTTCTATTGCCCACCACGGGGCCGTGCCCAGTGAACACGGGGGCGTGGCGAAAGTACAGCAGGCGCATTAATTGTAATTGCGAATTATAATTAATGAGGAGAGAGAGTGTCAGACAGGCACGGGGCCGTGCCCAGCGGACACGGGGCCGTGCCCAGCTCTCTGTTCAGCCTATAAATAGGAGTGCTTGGATTCATTTCAACTCATCCCTTGGCACACCACCTCTCTCACACTTCATCCACCACCCACCACCATCACAACACCATCATCCACCACCATCATCCATTGTCCATCGTAGAGTGTGTGAGTCGTCTCGGGATCCAAGATTGATCGTAAGAGTTCTTGACAATCAAGGCCATGTTTGCCTAAGTCTCTTACATCACTTGGTGAAGACAAAGTGTCTAGAATAATACTTTTTATTTCTAATCTTTTGCACTTTTTATTTGGTTTTGTATTAATGACTTTAATAACTAGTTACTTATGTTGAAGGTGATCTTTCCTTATCGTTTGTCCGTGGTGTCTTGGCATTATTTTACTGTCTATATAAAATAAAAGATTTTCACCATTCATATCTCCACGGTCTATATGGAGGTATGTTGGCTACCTGGTCGGGGGTTAAGGGAATGGTTTGGTAAAGGTCTTGCCATTGTTCAACGTTTAGAGGTCCTGCAATGGACCTGGGTCAAATTTAGTAGGACCTCCTTCAATGCTTCACGGTATTGGATGGCGGGGGTCCAAACTCTTTGATCCCCTCATAAGTTAACTACTATTAATACTATAACCCGGCTATTTAGGACTGTATCCCTGCTGACTCAGACTACTTAGCCGAGGGTAACGTCACCGCCAAAAGCGGGGCCTACCATAATACTGCATTAATAACTTAATTCATTATCTTCCAATAATCCACCCTTTTAGGATTGTATCATTGCTGACTCAAACTACTGGGGTGAGGGTAACGTCACCTTCAAAAGAGGGGCCTACTACAATAACTAAGATAATCTCTTAATTATGTGCAAAAGTGCGGAAATAATCAAAGGTTATACTAGATACGTGTCGGAACCAAGTGATTCATCTTGTCTATCTGTTTTTATTTTATTTTTATTTTCAGCAATTTAGTTAGTTTTTATTTTTCTTAGTTTAAAAACCTTTTTCTAAACTTTTTATTTTGATTAGACGTTGAGGATAAACCGGTACTAAAAGCTCTTGTGTCCTTGGACGACCTCGGTATCTTACCAACGCTATACTACGCTCACGATGGGTGCACTTGCCCATATGTGTGTTTAGTGTTAGTAAAATATCGTGTTTTATAAATTTAAAACTTGGCTAAAAATAAGTGTTAAAAGGGCTTAAAATATACACCTAATAAATATAACACTTAAACGCGCATCAGAGGGACATGAGTGATAGATCTATTTGGGTGTAGCGAGCCCACACCCATGCGGACCAGGGTGGCCCATGTGGTGACTATGTCTTATTCCCGGAGACAAATTTGCTAGGTTTGAGTTTTCCTGCATCACTTCACACATATCAATGGCCTTGCAAACCATTGGTGATCTGTTTTTCCTTGTTGCTTTCATACCGGGGTTTTACAAATTACATACCATGTTTTATACAAATTCAAAGCATAGGATTATGAAGGCATGAAGTCAAAGTCAGGGTGGGCATTGACGGTTATACAAACTTTACAAATACATGGTTTTACGAACATAATGCGTTACAAGTACAAAGTGTCCATATAACTTGACAAGAAAATGATTTTTAAATTCGTTTTCTCAATAATAGTTCAAAAACCGGTTATTCAAAAAGATTTATTTCAAATCTTTACAAACAAACTATGAACTCGCTCAACTTTATGTTGATTTTTCGCATGTTTCTTTCTCATGTTACTTTTCAAACAATGGAATGGTTGGAGTACTTAGCGGACGTTCATTTATAGAAGTCTTAGCTTATTTGCTTCTGCTGTGCAATGAAGATATCAGTCAACTCACGCCAGCTCTGATATTTTCGGGGTGTGACATTAGGAAAGGCTGACATACAGCAACCAAGTAGTGTTGAGTTAGAAACTGGTAGTGTTGAGCATGATTTAGACATTGAGGAAAACATTAGCAATTTTGAGGGAGATAATACAGGGCAACCCAGCAGTGTTTTAAGGAAATCTTCTAGAAATATAAAGTTTCCATCTAAACTTGATGACTTTGTTATTGATAGTAAAGTTAAATATGGTCTTGAAAAAGTTTTGAATTATGCTAATCTTGATTCCGAAAGTATGTGCTTTGCTTCTATGCTAAATAAGAGTAGTGAACCTAAAACCTATTTTGAAGCTAAATCGGATAACAATTGGGTTATTGCCATGAATGATGAATTAGAAGCCTTGCACAGAAATGATACTTGGGAAATAGTTGATTTGCCTCCCAATAGGAAAGCTATAGGCTGTAAATGGATTTACAAAATAAAATATAAAGCCTCTGGCGAAATAGAAAGGTATAAGGCTAGACTTGTAGCTAAGGGTTTCAGTCAAAAGGAGGGTATAGACTTCTTTGAAACCTTTTCGCCTGTTGTGAAAATGGTAACTGTTAGATGTGTTCTAACCATTGCTATTAATAATGGTTGGGATATACATCAACTTGATGTAAATAACGCCTTTTTATATGGAAATTTAAATGAAGAAGTTTATATGACCCTTCCTGATGGTTACAATCCTAACCATGATAATAAATTTTGTAAGCTTAAAAAATCCCTTTATGGTCTTAAACAAGCCCCTCGGGTGTGGAATGAGAAGCTAGTAAATGTTTTGCTTGAACTCGGGTTTGAACAAAGTAAGTGCGACCACTCCATGTTTGTCAAAACAAGTAAATCCGTGTTTATTGTCTTACTTGTTTATGTGGATGATATAGTCATAACTGGTAGTTGTTCTATTGAGATTTCTAAAATTAAATCTCTCCTAAGTTTCTGATCAAGGATTTGGGAATGCTAAAATATTTTCTTGGAATTGAGGTTCTAAAAACCAAAGATAGCTTATGTTTATCACAAAGGAAATATTGTCTTGACTTGATTGCTGAATTTGGTCTGACTGGATGTAAACCAGTTAACAGTCCAATTGAACCTAATCATATTTTAACCCACTTGTGTGAAAAAGATAATCAAACTTTACCTGATATATCTGTTTAACAAAAATTAGTGGGAAAACTAATTTATCTTTCTCACACTAGACCTGATATTGCCTATTCAGTTCAATATCTAAGTCAATATATGCACAGTCCCACTAATGCTCATTTCAAAATCGCTTTAAGGCTTTTAAGATATCTCAAGGGTTCTCCTGGGAAAGGCATATTGTTTAAAAAAGGGGATTCCTTAGAACTTAAAGCCTTTGCTGATTCTGACTGGGGCAAATGTGTTAACTCTAGGAAATCTATCACTGGTTTCTGTATCTTCCTAGGTAACTCTCATGTTTCATGGAAAAGCAAAAAAGCAGTCTACCATTTCTAGATCTTCTGCTGAGGCAGAATATCGTGCTATGTGTGCTGCAACATGTGAAATCATTTGGCTTCTTAACATTTTAAATGAACTTAAAATTGATGCTAAACTTCCTGTTTCTCTTTTCTGTGACAATACAGTAGCTATTTCAATAGCTACTAATCTTGTGTTTCACGATCGAACAAAACATTTTGAAAAATGATCTCTTCTTTTTAAGAGAAAAATTTTCAAAAGGTGTCATTAAGACCATTGGTGTCTCGTTTGAAGAGCAAACTACAGATGGCTTTACGAAAGGGTTACATGTTCAAGCTCATGATAAGGTTTGTGAAAAACTTGGTTTATTTAACTGTTTCACATATTGAATTGAGGGGGGTGTTGAATTATATATTTAGTCTTTATTATCATTTCAATATGTTTCCTTATTTATATATAACCTTTTCCTTTTTTGTTTCATATATTCGTTGCTGCTGCTGCCGCCTTGGTCTCGGTTGGGCTTTTTGGGCCCTGTCTATTCAAGTGGGGCTAAAGCCCTTTCCTTGTATAAATAGAAGGCGCTGGCTTTGGGATTGATACACAACAACATCTACAGCCTTATCATTGCAGGCTTGTCTTTCTCATCAGAACCTTCTACTCTGGTTCTTTCTTTCAGTCGTCTGGAGATCCATTTTGGTCTCGGTTCTGTAACAGATCATTCTTGATCCGGGTTGTTTGTTTAAGCCGTTAATATTGCCGGTTTCTGTTCTGTAATATCTGGATTCAATCACGCTGACTGGTGTCGTAATAAATAAAGTCTTTTGTGTTCTTGATATCTTGTTGTTGACAGTTGTTGGGATTGAACCCTATAAGAGAAATAGTTGATTAAAGCCAAAACCGGATCAGAGTAGTGGATCCAAAATAAGCAGATGTTATGTTTTCATTCTCTCCCCTTGAAAGTGGCTTCAACATCTGATGGCCTCCATCCACTGATCGTTACAACAACTGCTCACTTACAACTGCTGATCAAGTTAAAGACTGATGAAGACTAAAGCTCTGTTGATCAATCTACTGCTATGGGTCAAGCAGTGCTGAACATATCAAGTACTGCTAGAGTCACAACAGTGGAAGGATAAAGCAGTAGTTTAGTTGTTTATATGTAATGTATTGTTATCAGTAGTTAGCATAGCAGTGTTTGTATAGATCAGTTGTTAGAGTTTGTTAGGAGGTTAGATGTCACTTTCATGGTGACGTCAGCAAAGATGCCACAGTGGTTTGTCCGTGCCTATAAATAGAACAGTACTCTGTACTGTTCCATTAGCTCTTCACCACTTTTCTCCTGTACGAACAAACACTGTGAGCTCAGGCTGAGGGCGAGTTTGTTACATGCATGCATTGTAATCGTTGTTGAAATAAATTCAATCTTTCAGTTCTATGTTGAAAATGTGTGTTGAAAGCAATTCTCCTGTTTGATTGTGTGCAAAGTTTGATTCCATTTATATTCCACTGCATTACTTGTTAATTGTTCATCTTAATTCAAACGTAAAACACAATCAATCCAAACTTAGATCCTAACAATTGGTATTAGAGCTTAGATAGTCAAATTTGATTTAACAATCATTTTGACATAAATAGTTCAGCTCACAATCGTTGATACTGATAGTTG
>JARYGA010050105.1:0-18357 GCA_030545235.1 Helianthus tuberosus
GGTTATTGGTTTTATCTAAAATACATCTTATTTTGATTAGGAATGTTTTCTTGCACGTAAGGGTTCTAACGAATTATATGGTGTTGATTACATGTTCTTGCATGCAGTTTATGATCTTTGTTTAGTATTTTTTGTCTGAAATTGCTGACATGGTAGATTTGTATTCAAGACTTGTAAAGGTGAAATATGTTGTTATATGATCTACTTAAATGCTTATCCCCGTGGCTGTATTATGACCATCGGTATTGCTTTCTTTGATAAGTGAGGTTAGAAAACTCTTAGCGGATGACTAATCTATCTTTAAAGGTTCACGAGAATAAATATCAATAGCTCGCTAAAGAATGATTTTAGGTGGTTAACGTGTGTTTATCGCGTTAACTTTCCGAAGAATCATCAAGTTAGAAAACTCCTAGAGGATGACTAACTGTCTCGAAATTGGAAAATTGATTAAGTGCCTTTGTGACATATCTGATAGATAACATGTTTAGGTTGTTTATGAAACAAGATAATAGTATATTTATGTTTTAGTTATAATTTAGATAACTTAGTTAAACAACCATTCACCTATCCGTTTATATGGTAAATTAATGACAAAGATTTAGTACGTATAACGCCCGTGTTCCATGGATCGATATCTGGCTCTTACCAATACTTTGCTGCATATATGACGGGATACACTTTTCCTTTGTTATGTGTGTTTTAATGTTAAGGTATAAACCATTTTTATAAACAAATAAACCACTTTTCCTTTGCTGCACATTCGCCTACCGGCATATGCCTTTTAGGCTGTGTAATGCACCAGCCACATTTCAACGCTGCATGGTAGCTATTTTTCATGTATGATTGAAGACTCCATGGAAGTATTCATGGATGATTTCTCTGTTTTTGGGAGTTCTTTCGATTAGTGTCTTGGAAATCTGAAAAGAATGTTAATGAGATGTGAGGAAACTAATCTTGTCCTTAACTGGGAGAAATGACACTTCATGGTGAAGGAAGGGGTAGTTCTTGGGCACAAAATCTCTGAAGCCGGGTTGGAAGTCGATCTAGCAAAAGTGGATATCATTTCTAAACTTCCTCCCCCAACCTCGGTCAGAGCAATTAGAAGTTTCCTGGGTCATGCAGGGTTCTATAGGCGATTCATAAAAGACTTTTCAAAAATCGCAAGACCTATGACCCGTTTATTAGAAAAAGATGCTCCATTTGTGTTCTCAGGCGAATGCATGAAAGCATTCAAGTAGCTTAAACAAAGGCTTATCGAAGCCCCTATTTTAGTTGCACCAGACTGGGCATTGCCATTTGAGATAATGTGTGACGCCAGTGATTACCCAATAGGAGCAGTCTTGGGACAGCGAATGGAGAAGCATTTTCATCCTATCTACTATGCTAGCAAAACTCTACATAATGCTCAAGAAAATTATACGACTACAGAAAAAGAGCTTTTGGCAGTAGTTTATGCTTTCGATAAATTCAGGTCGTACCTTGTGTTGTCCAAAACAATTGTGTATACGGATCATGCAGCAATCAAATACCTTTTTAGCAAATAGGACGCAAAACCGCGTCTTATCAGATGGATCTTGTTACTACAAGAGTTTGACATTGAGATCCAAGACAAAAAGGGAGCTTTAAATGTTGCAGCAGACCATCTCTCGAGACTTGAGCATGGTAATTCAGAAAATTCGGTGGAGGAACCAATAAATGACAATTTCCCCCACGAATTCCTCTTAAGTACCGAGATGAATGAAGAGTCACCATGGTTCGCCGACTTTGCAAACTACCTCGCATGTGGAATCGTTATCAAAGGATTGTCATATCAGCAAAAGAGGAAGTTCTTTGCAGATTTGAAGTATTACATTTGGGATGAACCATACTTGTTTAGAATCGGAGCCGATCAGGTGATCTGAATATGTGTATTTGGAGAAGAGGCAGCTAGCATTCTGCGTCACTGTCACAAAGAGCCAACCAAAGGTCATCATGGAGCAAACTACACTGCAAAGAAAGTGTTAAACTCTGGGTTTTACTGGCCCACAATCTTTCGTGATGCGCATAAATGGGTTAGAGTGTGTGATGCTTGTCAAAGGGTAACAAATATCTCTGCACGCAATGAAATGCCTCAACATCCAATGCAAGTCTATGAAGTTTTTGATATATGGGGTATCGACTTCATGGGACCATTTCCAGCCTCACGAGGTAACAAATATATCCTAGTTGCTGTAGACTATGTCTCAAAATGGTCCGAAGCTCAAGCTTTGCCTACAAACGATGCAAGGGTAGTCATAGGTTCTTAAAAAGTTTATTTGCCCTATTTGGTGCTCCAAAAGCACTAATCAGTGACCGAGGAACGCATTTCTGTAATGCGCAGTTAGAACGAGCCTTGTCCCGTTATGGTGTTCATCATAGATTGGCTACGCCATATCATCCTCAAAACGAGCGGGCAAGTGGAGGTCACAAATCGGGGTTTAAAAAGAATCCTTGAGTGGTCCATTAATAAGAACCGCAAGGATTGGTCAGACAAGCTAGATGATGCTTTGTGGGCTTTTAGAACAGCATTCAAGACGCCTATCGGGACCACTCCCTTCAGGGTGGTTTACGGAAAAGCTTGTCATCTACCTGTCGAGCTAGAACATAGGGCATTTTGGGCCTTGAAGACGGCGAATATGGATTTAAAAAGCGGAGGTGAAGCCCGTTTTCTGCAAATTCACGAGCTCGAGGAGCTAAGAAATCATGCCTATGAAAGTTCTAGCAGGTACAAAGAACGAATCAAGAGGTTTCATGATAAAAGATTGAGAGAACATAAAGATTTCTGCGTTGGAGATCTTGTTTTGTTATACTCCTCACGATTGCGTTTATTCCCTGGGAAGTTAAGATCTCGATGGACGGGTCCTTATACGGTCAAAGAAGTATTTCCATACGGAGCCGTCGTCATCGAAAATTTAAGCGGGGAAACATTCAAGGTCAACGGTCATAGGCTCAAGAGTTACATCAACGGGCCGATTGACCCGGTGGAGGAAATTCTCGAAATCCATATCCCACACACTTAAAACAAGTGTGGGGAGAATGAGTCTAGCTATCGACTCGCTGACAAATTTAGCGAGCGTCTTTTCACACGCTAAGGGTAATTTTGTTTATATTAGTTTTTAATATTTAATTCGTAATTCGTTAATTTTTCGGTTTTAAACGTAGGTACATACGATCTTGATCCATAATTTTTGAAAATTTGAAGTTGATTAATGGTTAAAATATATGAAATAGTGCAAAAATGGAAAAAGTGGGTTAAAATTCGGAGTTAAAAGCTTACTGTGAAAAATAACACAAAAAGGCCCAGGTGTTGCATGGTCGTGCCAAATCGGCATGGTCATGCACTCCGTAATCAAAACTGACCAAGAACTCGTGCATCGAACGGTCATCGGATCACACTACCGTGCGACCGCTGCACTACCATGCAACCCGATAACACAGGTCGAACCAGGAAAGCGATCTGGGATGGCACGACGGTGCCACCAGTCGCACGACCGTGCGACTCAAAATCCGAACATTAAAAAGTAGGGTATTTAAGCAATTCTGCAGTAAAAACATATCATATTTTCGAAATCCTAAGCGCCGCACGGGAGTTCCAGGTCGCCTCCACCCAACAATCATCTAATTTTTGCCTAGATTTCGCTTTAATCATCTTCCAAGGTATGTTTCCATCTTGTTTTGCAGATTAAACTTAGTTTCTGATGTAGATCTGATGTTTGAATCAAGAAATTTTGGGGTTTTCTTCATAAAAGTCAAATAAACCCTTGTTCTTGAGTGATTAGCGTTAAATCGATAGTTCGGGTACTTGATTCGAAATATATTCACTGATTACAAGTTAAATTTTGAAAGATACAAGTTAAAATCGGTAAATTAGACTGTTTTCTGATGAAATTTGCTGTTGCACGGTCACGCCCTTTAAACGGCATGACAGTGCCGGTCGGAAATCAAGTACAGATCACTGATTCAAACCTGCGACGTCGAGTCGCACGACAGTGCCGATTTGGCACGGCAGTGCGAAATGACTTCCCGGAAACAAGCTGTTGACCGACTAGGAATGGCACGGCAGTGCCACCAGACGCACGACCGTGCGACTGCTGAAATGACAATAGAATGTTGTAAACAACCTGTTCTGGTGCCGGCGATGAAATTTTTATATTCTGCTCTTATTTTGTTGTATTCCTATATGCAGATGAATCACAGATTCCTCTATTTCAGCGAAAACAAATCGAAAGAACTGCCCTGTATTGCAAGATTACAAGCTTTATGGAACAGACGGGGACAAATCGATGAACCAAGAAGGATCAACTAAGAAACTTTGACAACTCTAAACAAAGAAGAGAAGCTATCCAACATGATGTCACATCCGATGTCAAGGTTGTTCAACATTAAACGACCCGTTTATCTTGAGCTAACATTGGAATTCTTCGCTTCATACACTTATGAAAAACTGAGAAGCGAAAATCCAGACTTTAAAAACAGGGAGACAATACAGTTCAGGTTGGGAAGAAAGTGGCATAAGTGGTCAGTTGCTAGACTTGGAAGAAGATTGGGCATATACTCAGTTGGAGACATGGATTCAGAACTTTTCACCAATATCTACAAGTTTGATAATGATCAGCAACGGGCTAACTTTTGGGAACAAGTGGCAGTTGAACCACCCTATGAAGCTAGAAAAGCTAAAGCTTCACGACTACGAGACGCTTCTGAGGGTCATTCATCAAGTCACGAGTCATACCATCTGTGGGCGCATGGACAGTGCAGGAAACTGTCCCACTCCGGATCTTCTTTTCTTATATTCCTTAGTGACTGGAGTGCACGTCAACCTCGCAGCTAGAATGGCAGAATTTTTCGTAAACAGCGCTGGGAGAACTACAAGGAGTGAAATCCATGGTGGTGAATACGTGACTTAGTTGGCATACAAGTTGGGTATTGTGACAGATGATGTAGTCAACGGTCTCACGATGGTTTACACAGGAGGAGATGTGGATATGAGGTCTTTGAGAGCGATGGGTCTGGTAGTGGATACAGACAATGGCCCGCTACTGAGGGGTCTAAATGGGGAAATATGGGATCCGCTACCGCTACCACCATAGGACGAAGACGTCAACATGGAGGAGCATCAGGTACTTGAGCCACCACCACACGATCAGCTACATCATGAAGAGCACCAGCATCAGTATCAACACCAGCAAAACTGGCCTCCAGGTATACCTTCCTACCCTGAGTTGTACCAGCAGTTCCAGCATATGCAGGTCTCTCAAGACACTATGAGAGCCGAGCAGGAGGCTATGCGAGCAACTCAAGACGCTATGAGAGCCGACCAGTTAGCTATGCGGGCATCTCAACACACGATGCGGGAGGAAATATGTGCAGGTTTTTCCTACATCTTCGGAGTGCTACAAAGCGTATATCCTAGCCACTTCGGCAACCCTCCACAATTTCCATTTGGAGACACAGGTAACTATGGGGCGGTTTCATCTGGAATACGCCACCATGATGGTGATGATGATGAGGAGTAGATGGAGGTAGAGCGGAACAGTTCAGAAACTAATGTTTTATCTTATTTTTATTAAGTACTTTGTTTGGTTTTTTTTTAAACTTTATGTCTGTTTTAAGTGTTTAAGTAGTATGTTTGCTTTGTTTGAATAATGGATTTGGTTTGGTTATCTAACATTTTGATCAATGACAATGTTGAATGCTTTAGCAAGTGACATACTTGGCAGATTCATAAAGAAATGCACATAGAGTTGAGACGACTTCAAATCAAAGTCTACTCAAACAAGTCAACTCCAACTCTGAGGGAGTACCTCTTTCCCTTTTCACATTATTAGTCTAGCTCTTCATAATTGTTTAACTAATATGTATTTCACATTGCGGACAATGTGAAGTTCAAGTGTGGGGAGGGGTTTAAAAAAGGTTTTAAACTTTGTTTGTCCTTAATTGTTCTCATTTTTGTATATATTTTCGAAAAATAAAACAAAATGGTCAATTTGTGTTCTTTAGAAAGCATCAAATTTGATAAAAATTGACAAGCCAAATTAATTTTTGAAAAAGATAACTAAAAGGCGTGATATAACAAAACGAAAGACTTGCATGTTTATCTTTATATTTATACCCATTAGTTCCGTTTGCGTGAGCATATTTTTGAGCCTTTACAGCTTTCTTGTCAAATGCTTCTTTGCTTTTGCGGAAAAATGAGTGAGCCGGATGTTTTATGTAATTTAGAACTTGTCATTTGAATACTTTTCAAAATCATGAATATATGTAATTACATAGAAATGATAGAGGCATTTAGGATAACCCTTTGTCAGCCTTTTTCTTTGTTTATATCCCGCACCCAACACTATCCATTAGTTCACCATGTTGAGCCTATTTTCCGTATTTTTCTTAACTTTACCCAAATTTTAAACCTACTCACCCAAATATAACCTTTTCTTATTTACCCTTTTTCATTAAAAATTTGGCCATAACGGAATTAAGGAAAAAACTGTCAAGAAAGAAAATAGAGAGTAGAAGTGTAAAAAGAATAAACTCTGAAGACCTACACAAGTAGCTTAGCAACGTGTTCAGAATCCTAGAAAATAAAGCACCAAGTTTTTGGCCAAGTTTTAACCTTTCTTGCTATTTTCAAAATATCCATTCCATACCCTTAACCATAGCCTAACGTTACAACCCATCAAAGACCTCTTGATTTATGCTTTTCACATATTAATTGGTGGAGATTAGATCTTTTGACAAGCTTATGATATTGCATGATTCATTGACTAGGCATCGAGTGTTTTACATACACATTATATGTATGATTCAGAAATTTAGCCGAGTGTGTATGAACATTGTGAGAAATATAAAGATTTGCATGCTAAGTGAATCGAACGTAGAACCATTGCTTTACGGTTATCCTTTCATACATCTAACAAAGCTTGTTTGTTTTAAATCTTTGATGATGACTTTTTTAAAACCAATTTGACCACCAAACAAATTAGTGAACCTTGTGAATATTCAGATTTGATTCCGTATTTTATTTTAAGTTTGCTTGAGGACAAGCAAAGTTCAAGTGTGGGGATGTTTGATATACGTTAAATTATACATGTTTTTATACCCCGAAACACTTCCGTTTTAAGCGTTTTTTTACCGAAAATACGACGTTTAGGTACCAAATTCGGTACTTTTATATTTTCAGGTCTTAAACAGAGCACAAAAGAAAATTCTGATGAAAACGGACAAATTCTGATGCATTTCTGATGAAAAGAACTAAATTCTGATGACTGCCAGGTGTGGCACGACCGTGCCATCTGACGGCACTACCGTGCGGATCCTCCGATCTCGAAAGCACTGACAGTGCAACCAGGAGTGCCAACTTTTTCTCGGGTCGCACGAACGCATGACCGTGCCAAGGCTTGACCAACCTTTCTGATCAACAATCTGATGACGCCGCACTCCAGTGGGACCAGCGGCACTACCGTGCCGATCTGATGACCAAGGCAACTTGCCCACTAGTCCACTTGGCTGACTTGGGATCGGAGAAACTGACGTTACCTGATAACACCTGTCGCACGACCAGTGGCACAACCGTGCCGATGAGAAAATCTCCTAAAAATAGCAGCATTCGCTGCTGGTTCAAGTGTTGGGTTTTTCTCCATATTTCTGGGCGATTTCTGGGTTCCGAAGCAGTCCTGATCAGACACTTTGAAGCTTCAAGACAGAATGGAAGCATAACCGATCCAACCCATCAATTCCTTTCTTGTTTATGGTTCGATTCCTTGTTCTTGAACATGTATTCTGATCATTTTACAAGTTATGAGCTGATGTTAGTTTATGTTTAATGTAGTTTATGTAATAGTAGTAGTAAACTTGTTTCTTGAATAATATTTATGTTGTAATCTTGTTTATATGAAACCTTAGTACTTTTTCATGTTTGAATCTTCATGATTATATAATGAACGTTTCATTGATGTTGAGTTCCTGATTATTTTTTATTATTTTGGATAATGAAAGCGTGGTTAGTGGGATGGTAACTATTTCTTGATTAATCACATGTTTATAAACTTGTTTACACCATGAGACTCGAGAGGGGTATTGGTTTTATCTAAAATATATCTTATTTTGATTAGGAATGCTTTCTTGCACGTAAGGGTTCTAACGAATTATATGGTGTTGATTACCTGTTCTTGCATGCAGTTTATGATCCTTGTTTAGTAATTTTCGTCAGAAATTGCTGACATCGTAGATTTGTATTCAAGACTTGTAAAGCTGAAATATGTTGTTATATGATCTACTTAAATGCTTATCCTCGTGGCTATATTGTGACCATCGGTATTGCTTTCTTTGATAAGTGAGGTTAGAAAACTCCTAGCGGATGACTAATCTATCTTTAAAGGTTCACATGAATAAATATCAATAGCTCGCTAAAGAATGATTTTTGGTGGTTAACGTGTGTTTATCGCGTTAACTTTCCGAAGAATCATCATGTTAGAAAACTCCTAGCGGATGACTAATTGTCTCGAAATTGGAAAATTGATTAAGTGCTTTTGTGTTTAGGTTGTTTATGAAACAAAATAATAGTATATTTATGTTTTAGTTATAATTTAGATAACTTAGTTAAAAAACCATTCACCTATCCGTTTATCTGGTAAATTAATGACAAAGATTTAGTACGTATAACGCCCGTGTTCCATGGATCGATATCTGGCTCTTACCAATACTTTGCTGCATATATGACGGGATACACTTGTCCTTTGTTGTGTGTGTTTTAATGTTAAGGTATAAACCATTTTTATAAATAAATAAAACACATTTCGCTGGGCGCATGAAGATACTGTAAATAAATGTGTATAGTCGCGCCCACGTCACAGATGAATCACAGATTCCTCCAGTTCAGCGAAAACAAATCGAAAGAACAGCCCTGTATTACAAGATTACAAGCTTTATGGAACAGACGGGGACAAATCGGTGAACCAAGAAGGATCAACTGGGACACTTTGATAACCCTAAACCAAGAAGAGAGGCTATCCGACATGATGTCACAACCGATGTCAAGGTTGTTCAACATTGCACGACCCGTTTATCTTGAGCTAACATTGGAATTCTTCGCTTCATACACTTATGAAAAAACGAGAAGCGAAAATCCAGAATTTAAAAACAGGGAAACAATACAATTCAGATTGGGAAGAAAGTGGCATAAGTGGTCAGTTGTTAGACTTAGAAGAAGATTGGGTATATACTCAGCTGAAGACATTGATTCAGAACTTTTCACCAATATCTACAAGTTTGATAATGATCAGCAACGGGCTAAATTTTCGGCACAAGTGGCAGTTGAACCACCCTATGAAGCTAGAAAAGCTAAAGCTTCACGACTACGAGACCCGCTTCTGAGGGTCATTCATCAGGTCATGAGTCACACCATCTGTGGATGCATGGATAGTGCAGGAAACTGTCTCACTCCGGATCTTCTTTTCTTATATTCCTTGGTGACTGGAGTGCACGTCAACCTCGCAGCTAGGATGGCTGAATTTTTCATAAACAGTGCGGGGAGAACTACAAGCAGTGAAATCCATGGTAGTGAATATGTGACTCAGTTGGCATACAACTTGGGTATTATGATAGATGATGTAGTCAACGGTCTCACGATAGTTCACGCAGGAGGAGATGTGGATATGAGGTCTTTGAGAGTGATGGGTCTGGTAGTGGATACAGACAATGGCCCGCGACTGACGGGTCTAAATGGGGAAATATGGGATCCGCTACCGCTACCACCACAGGACGAAGACGTCAACATGGAGGAGCATCAGGTACTTGAGCCACCACCACACGATCAACCACATCATGAAGAGCACCAGCATCAGTATCAACACCAGTAAAACTGGCCTCCAGGTATACCTTCCTACCCTGAGTTGTACCAGGAGTTCTAGCATATGCAGGTCTCTCAAGACACTATGAGAGCCGACCAGGAGGCTATGCGAGCAACTCAAGATGCTATGAGAGCCGACCAGTTAGCTATGCGGGCATCTCAACACACGATGCGGGAGGAAATGTATGCAGGTTTTTCCTACATCTTTGGAGAGCTACAAAGCGTATATCCCAGCCATTTCGGCAACCCTCCACAGTTTCCGTTTGGAGACATAGGTACGTATGGGGCGGGTTCATCTGGAACATGCCACCATGATGGTGATGATAATGTGGAGTAGGAGGAGGTAGTGCAGAACACTTCAGAAACTAATGTTTTATCTTATTTCTATTCAGTACTTTCTTTGGGATTTTTTAAAATTTATGTTTGTTTTTAAGTGTTTAAGTAGTATGTTTGCTTTGTTTGAATAATGGATATGGTTTGGTTATCTAACATTTTGATCAATGGTAATGCTGACTGCTTTAGAAGTGACATACTTGGCAGATTCATAAAGAAATGCACACAGAGTTGAGACGACTTCAATCAAAGTCTACTCAAACAAGTCAACTCCAACTCTGAGGGAGTACCTCTTTCCCTTTTCACATTATTAGTTTAGCTCTTCATAATTACTTAACTAATATGTATTTCACATTGGGGACAATGTGAAGTTCAAGTGTGGGGAGGGGTTTAAAAAGTTTTGTAGCTTAGCAACGTGTTCAGAATCCTAGAAAATAAAACACCAAGTTTTTGGCCAAGTTTTAACCTTTCTTGCCACTTTCAAATATCCATTCCATACCCTTAACCATAGCCTAACGTTACAACCCATCAAAGACCTCTTGATTTATGCTTTTCACATATTAATTGTTGGAGATTAGATCTTTTGACAAGTTTATGATATTGCATGATTCATTGACTAGGCATCGAGTGTTTTACATACACATTATATGTATGATTCAGAAATTTAGCCGAGTGTGTGTGAACATTGTGAGAAATATAAAGATTTGCATGCTAAGTCAATCGAACGTAGAATCATTGCTTTATGGTTATCCTTTCATACATCTAACAAAGCTTGTTTGTTTTAAATCTTTGATGATGACTTTTTGCAAACCAATTTAACCACCAAACAAATTAGTGAACCTTGTGAATATTCATATTTGATTCCGTATTTTATTTTTTGCTTGAGGACAAGCAAAGTTCAAGTGTGAGGATGTTTGATATACGTTAAATTATCCATGTTTTTATACCCCGAAACACTTCCGTTTTAAGCGTTTTTGACCGAAAGTTCGACGTTTAGGTAAATTTGGTACTTTTATATTTTCAGGTCTTAAACAGAGCACAAAAGAAAATTCTGATGAAAACGAACAAATTCCGATGCATTTCTGATGAAAAGAACAAAATTCTGATGACTGCCAGGTGTGGCACGACCGTGCCATCTCGGAAGCATTGCCAGTGCGACCGGGAGTGCCAACCTTTTCTCGGGCCGCATTACCGTGCGACCCGACGCATGACCGTGCCACGGCTTGACCAACATTTCTGATCAACAATCTGATGACGCCGCACAACCGTGCGACCAGAGGCACTACCGTGCCGATCTGATGACACAGGCAACTTGTCCACTAGTCCACTTAGCTGACTTGGGATCGAAGAAACTGACGTCACCCGACAACACCTGTCGCACGACCGTGTCAATGAAAAAATTCCCTATAAATAGCAGCATTCGCTACTGGTTCAAGTGTTGGGTTTTTCTCCATGTTTCTGGGCGATTTCTGGGTTCCGAAGCAGTCCTGATCAGACCCATTTGAAGCTTAAAGATCGACTGGAAGCATAACCAATCCAACCCATCAATTCCTTGCTTGTTTATGGTTCGATTCCTTGTTCTTGAACATGTATTCTGATCATTTTGCAAGTTATGAGTTGTTGTTAGTTTATGTTTAATGTAGTTTATGTAATAGTAGTTATAAACTTGTTTCTTGAATAACCGTTACGTTGTAATCTTGTTTGTATGAAACTTAAGTACTTTTTCATGTTTGAATCTTCATGATTACATAATGAACGTTTCATTGATGTTGAGTTCTTATTATGTTTGATTGTCTTGGATAATGAATCTGTGGTTAGTGGGATGGTAACTATTTCTTGATTAATCACTTGTTTGTAGACTTTGTTTACACCATCAAACCAGACCAGGGTATTGGTTTTATACAAGATATATCTTATTTTGATTAGGAATACTCTCTTGCACGTAAGGGTTCTAACGAATTATATGGTGTTGATTGCATGTTCTTAGATGCGGTTTGTGATCCTTGTTAGTAGTTTTGGTCTGAAATTGCTGACATGGTAGATTTGTGTTTAAGACATGTAAAGATGAAATTGTTTGTTATATGATATACATAATTGCTTATCCTCGTGGCTATATTGTGACCATCGGTATTGCTTTCTTTGATAAATGAGGTTAGGAATCCAGACCCGGTAAATAACCTATCTTTAAAGATTCGCATGAATAAATATCAATAGTTCACTAATGAATGATTTTAGGTGGTTAACGTGTGAGCATCGCATTAACTTTCCGAAGAATCATAATGCTAGAAATCCAGACCTGGTAACTAGCTGTCTCGAAATTGGAAAATTGATTAAGTGCTTTTGTGACATATCTAATAGATAACATGTTTAGGTTGTTTGTGAAACAAGATATTAGTATATTTATGTTTTAGATGTAATTTTAGATAACTTAGTTAAACAACCATTCACCTATCCTTTTATCTGGTAAAATAATGACAAAGATTTAGTACATTATAACGCCCGTGTTCCATGGATCGATATCTGGCTCTTACCAATACTTTGCTGCATATATGACGGGATACACTTGTCCTTTGTTGTGTGTGTTTTAATGTTAAGGTATAAACCATTTTTATAAATATAAAACACATTTCGTTGCATGTGACAATACTGTAAATAAATGTATATAAAACATGTAGGTCAATATATATATATAGGGAGAAGATCATGCGAGAACCACCTCTTATTGGGAGAACCGCGAGAACCAATGTGAACACAACAAAAAATGCCTAAAAATAGCTAAAAATCACACAAAAAAAAATTTAATTTTTTTATATAAAAATCGCTACTTTTCGAAGCAAAAAAAATATTTTTTTTTGCCACTAAAAGTAGCGATTTGAGCATAAAAAATATTAAAAAAAAAATAGATTTTTTTAGGTTTTTTGGGGGTTCAGTTTTTAGCATTTTAGCTGGGGGGGGGGGGGGGTGGGGGAGGGTGGTTTAGGTTTTTTTTTTGGGGGGGGGGGGGTTAGGTTTTTTTGGGGTTTTAGTTTTTAGCAATTAGCTTGGGGGGGTGGTTAGGTTTTTTTAGGTTTTTGGGGGTGGGGGTGTTTAGGTTTTTTTGGGGGGGGGGGGGGGTGGGGGTTAGGTTTTTTTAGGTTTTTTTAGCTATTTTAGGTTGTGTTCACATTGGTTCTCGCGGTTCTCGCAATAAGGGTGGTTCTCGCATGAACTCCTCCCTATATATATATATATATATATATATATATATTTGCATGTGTACTATGTATGTGTTATGCATGCATTGTGTACTGTATGGATGGATGGTCTGATGTGCGTGTCTGTTGGTTTTTGTTTGTGTGTTTTGGGTTGTGTTTGCATGTGCATGAGTGAGTGTGATATGTATACAGTGTGAATATTGGCACCCCATGTTGCTTATTTGCGCACCAAACCCTACCTTTACCTACGCTGCGTATAGAGCTACACGCAGCGTATAGGGTTACATCTATACGTTGCGTATAGACCTATACGCAGAGTATAAAAACCATGGATTTCAGAGCCTTATCAGCAATCATTGCACAGAAAACAAGGGTTTATATATGATGTGATCAAAATACAACATATAAATTATGTCAAATACGGCGTAAAAGCAACCCTTTTTTAGTACTAATGTTGGAAAAAGCTCGTGTTTTCGTTCCTTTTATATTTTCAGGGATAAAAGAGCTTAAATTTGAAAAAGGAGCAAAAAGACAGCAAAAGCCAACATAAATGCAAAGAAGAAGGAATTGCCGCAGATCGCCCAGCCCCAACTCACATCCAAACCACAAAATAACAAGAACAGAAGGCCGACACGGGGCCGTGTCCAGCTGACATGGGCCGTGTCCAAAGATGGATACTAGGCAGAAGAAAAAGACAACAGCAAAAGACGAAAATGACTGCCAACACGGGGCCATGCTAAGCCAACATGGGGCATGGTCAACTCAATGATTTCAGAATCTGCGATAGTACAGCAAGTACTTTGGCCACGGGCCATTCCGTTGACACACGGGGCCGTGTTAGTAAAATATTTGACAAGCAGTTAATGAGGATGAGAGAGAGAGAGAGATGGGCACGGGGTCGTGCCAAGCGGGCACGGGCCGTGCTGAAGATTCTGTTTACAGCTATAAATAGGAGTGCTTGGTTCCACTTCAACTTATCCCTTGGTAAACCACTTCTCTCTCACTTGCCACCACTCCACCACCACTACAACACCATCATCCACAACCATCATCCATCTTTCCATCTTTAGAGTGTGTGTGTAGTTTCGGGATCCAAGATTGATCGTAAGAATCTTTGTCAAATAAAGGCCATGCTTGGCTAAATTCTACATCACTTGGTGAAGACTTTTCTTTTATGTATTTCTTTTATGATTTCCAATCTTTGGCTCCTTTTTAATTGGGTATGTATTAATGACGTTAGTAAATAGTTTTTTTTTATATTGAAGGCGAGTTTACTCAATCATTCTTCATATGTTCGTTGATTCAACATATTTATGTCTTTACGGTCTATATAAAGCATGTTAATTTCTTGGAAGGGGGTTAGAAGGGTGGTTTGGGTAATTCTATGTCTCGTTCAGTGAATAGATCCTGCGAGAACCTGGTTCAAGCCCAGTAACAACTCACGAGTTGGAGCGGGCATTACCCACCATGGGAGAGGTGCAAAAAGCTTGAATCCCTTATTCTTAAACTTTTATTAAAACATTAAACCAACCCTGCGAGGATCGTATCCCTGCTGACTCAAACCAACGGGTTGAGGGTGATCGCCGCCTCGGAAGGGGGGTCCACCACATTTTGCATTAATAACTTACTTAATTATCTTTGGGATTGTATCCTTGCTGACTCAATCCACTAGGTTGAGGGTAACATCGCCTTGGAAGAGTGGCCTACTACTATAACTAAGATAATCTCTTAAAATGCCTAAAGTGCGGAAATCATCACAAGGGTACATGAAAGATAAGTTGGATCCAAGTGATTCTTTCTTGTCTATCATTTTTATTTTCTGTTTTTTATATTTTTATTAGCTTAAAAATCTTTTCTCAAAAGTTGGTTCGATAGACGTTGACGATAATTCGATACTAAAAGCTCTTGTATCCCTGGACGACTTTGGTATCTTGCCATCACCATACTACGTTCGTGATGAGTATACTTGCCCTAGCGTGTGTGTAGAGTGGTAGTAGAATATCGTGTTTTATAAATTTAAAACTTGAAATCGGTGAGTAAATAGAGCTAAAAATAACTAAAAGAATATACTCACCCACGCACGTCAAGTTTTTTGCGCCGTTGCCGGGGACACAAGAATTTCAGGAAAGCTTAAAATTGACGACCTAATCTTTTCTTTTATCCTTCTTTTTATTTTTCCCTATTTTCCCCTAAAAATCTGCTTTCTGCAGATCTAAACGGGGCCGTGTGGGATCAGCACGGGCCGTGTTAGATTTGCAGTATCTGGGCAAACCTGTTTTCTTGTTAATGGAACGCTTGACATGGGGCCATGTTATAGGAGCACGGGGCCGTGCTAAAGATCCAGTACTGAGAACCTGAAAACATAAAGTTTTTTCCAGCCAGCACGGGTTGTGCCAGCCACAACATGGGGTCGTGCTAACCTTCTGATCAAATTTTCTTTTTGTTTTTGTTCGCAGAAAATCACACAATTCTGTATACTTCGCAAGTATACAGTTTGGTGCATGACCTCCACCTCCGACAAAGGCATAAAAGTACCACTTGACGAACCCGAGCGCTTTTTAAGAAAACGCCATAAAGCCAAAAACCAACAAAAAGCCTCAATCCAAAACCCCCCTATGGTGGATCAACGCACTCTCATGGATTACCTACGGCCTACGGTTGGTAATCTTGGAGACGCTATTAACCCTCCTAATGTCGATGCTAACAACTTTGAGCTTCGACCACACCTTATCCAAATGCTCCAAAATTCTGCCACTTTCCATGGCCTAGCCGATGAAGATCCCCATCTACATATTACCAACTTTTTGGAAATATGTGACACCTTCCGGATCAACGGGGCCTCTAGTGATGCCGTTAGACTCCATATGTTCCCTTTTTCCCTCAAAGACCGAGCAAAAGCTTGGTTAAACACCCTCCCAAGTGGGTCTGTTCACACTTGGGATGATCTTGCCCAAAAATTTCTCTACAAATATTTCCCTCCCGCTAAAACTGCCAAACTCATGAGTGAAATCAACACCTACTCTCAAGAAGACGGGGAATCCTTGTATGAGACATGGGAAAGGTTCAAGGAGCTACTAAGGAAATGCCCGCATCACGGTCTTGAACGATGGTAACAAGTGTCCACCTTCTACAACGGACTCTTGCCGAACACAAGGCAATTCCTTGATTCTGGCTCCGGGGGACTCCTTGGGAATCGGCGACCCGAGGAAATTTATAATCAAATTGAAGACTTTGCTCAAAATAGTTTTCAATGGCACACTCCTAGGGGCTCAAAGTCTATAGCCACGGGCGCCCACAAACTGGATGAGTCCACTTCCTTGCAAGCTCAAATCGAAGCCTTAACCAATACAATAAAGAAACTTGAATTAAACAAAACGGCTTCGGTTATGGCTTGCGAATGGTACGGCGGCCCGCATGAAAACTGGAGTTGTATAAGAGATCTAGAAAATCAAACGGAAGTGGTGAACTACCTAAATAACCGGCCACGACCACCGGGGGTCCAAAGTAACAATTTCACTCCCGAGTGGCGTAATCATCCTAACTTTGGTTGGAGGGAATCGGGGGTTAATAACCAACAAAATCAAAATCAACGACCTAACTTTCAACAACCACAAAATAGGCAACAAAGTTTTCAATCACAACAAGGAGGAAGAGAAAGGTTTGAGGATATTATCACTCGCCCCTTCTCCGAATCCGATAAAAGGTACTTGGAAAGGTTCTTACAAACCGAAACAGAAATAAGAAACCAACGGGCTAGTATTCAAAATCTGGAAAAACAATTTAGCCAAATAGCCTAACATTTCGCCGAAAGACCACAAGGAGCCTTACCAAGTAATACCGAAACAAACCCGAAAGCCCAAGTAAACATAATTAATCTAAGAAGCCGGAAGGTAGGACCCGAGAGTGAGCCAACCCCACAACAAAGCAACCCAATCCAAGCTAAAAAACCCACCAACAATAACCAGGAAAACACTCAACCCCAAAACACCAACACCGACATAACCAAACCACCTCCAGTCCCTTACCCCGGTCATTTACTTCAGCAAAAGACCGATGAACAATTTACTAAGTTTGTGAGCTTGCTTAAACAACTTCACATCAATCTTCCTTTTGTAGAGGTCCTCACACAAATGCCAAAGTATTCTAAGGTTATGAGAGACTTCCCCAGTCACAAAAAGAAAAATTGAAACCATCCAACAAGTCACCCTTAGTGAAGAATGCTCAGCGGCACTCCTCAACAAGCTCCCCCAAAAGAATATTGATCCCGGAAGCTTCACCATTCCTTGCTCTATTGGTGGATCGCCAATAAGCAATGCACTAGCCGACTTAGGGGCGAGCATTAATTTAATGCCGGCCTCTATGTTCAACCGACTAGGATTGGGAAAACCAAATCCTACGAAAATGAGCATTCAACTTGCGGACCGGTCGGTAAAATACCCTCAAGGTGTCATAGAGAACTTATTGATAATGGTAGGGGAATTTTTTTTTCCTGCCGACTTTGTTATTCTAGACATGGAAGAAGACATCAAAATTCCGCTCATACTAGGACGACCTTTCCTTGCCACCGCATGAGCTATGGTAGATATGAGCGAAGGACAACTAACATTAAGGGTTGGTGAAAAAGAGATCAAGTTTGAAGTTGGGCAATGAGCGGAGGATGATCCGGTCAAATACCTCAACGCGATTGACTCAAGCTTAAACGATGCATTGCAACGCTACAACTCGGGATATGAGTCATCCCGCATGGGTAACATTTGACCGACTTTTGGTCTAGCCAAGGACCCTTATAAACGTGGTGCACCATGGAGGCATTCCATGGACTATCCATTAGTTTAGTAGTTTAATCTTAGTTTAAATTTAGTTTAATATCTAGTTTAACGTTTTCTTTTGAGTATCTAGCTTTGTAGGAATAAGATACACTCAACAAGAAGAAAATGGATGACGAAATGGAACCCATGCACGTAAAAC
>JARYGA010050106.1:0-41658 GCA_030545235.1 Helianthus tuberosus
AGATTTGACTTTGTTTCTTAAAAAGAAACAAGTACTTAAGATTTTCGGGGAGATCACAAGTGATCATAAAATGACAGAACCACACGAGTAGTTTGTCTTAGTGTCGGCATCGAAGGGTTGGATCAAACATTCACACAATCGTATCAGTTTTTTAAAATAAAATTGAAACATCAAATTTTATTTATATAACAACTGAATTGTTCCCAACGTCAAAAGATAACAAACAAAGAAAATACAAAAGACTAATTGTTCACTGCTGCATCGTTGTTCACGTTTGCCTCATTGATGTTAAACACTCGTCCATGCGCTGGAGGTATGTTAACAAGTCTTGGGCAATTGTTTCTGTAGTGAGTAAGGTCACCACAGTTATAACATGACCCTGGTGGGAACCGTGCTTGAATAGCAGCAGGGTTTACAGCAACTTGATTTGCATAACGGCAAACATTGACCAAATGTCCCAATCTTCCACAGTGGGTACATTTGCGACACTGCTCTTGCTCCAGATGATGACAGTTGCATTTGTTGCACAAAGGTGCGGTACCAACATAATTTTTCCTCTTACGAGGTTGTGCTGGTTGGTTTGGTGCAACCTGGTCATTCTGAGCAGTTATGGCGCAGTTTTGAGAAGCCTTACGCTTCTTCTTCTTCTTAGATACCTCGGCCTATTTTTCCTTTGGTTCAACTAGAGCAACCTTGTCAGATGGTCTTGGGTCGCCTTTTCGGAAAAGCTTACCCTTCCTGATATGGGATTCAGTCAGGGTGGCAGACAATTCAATGGCCTGTCTGACAGTAGTAGGGTTGTTGCCAATAACGATATCCTGAACTAAATCAGGAAGACCATCTATGTACTTCTCAATCGCCTTTTCCACAGGCGTGACCATGGCAGGACATAACAGGCTCAATTCCTCATAACGGTCAGTATAGGCTCGATGTTCACCGCTGTCTTGTTTAAGATCGTTAAATTCCCATTCCAAAGCCCTGAGCTCATGACGAGGACAAAATTCCTTCATCAATAGAGCTCGAAGCTCCTCCCAAGTTTGTGCCATTGCCACATCGGCACCTCTATCACGCATCACACCGTTCCACCATGTAAGAGCGCGCTTCTCGAACACACTGGATGCAAACTCAACCTTACGCTCATTCGGGCAATGCACGTGCCTGAATATGCTCTCCAAACTTTCGAACCATTGCAGGAGCGCGGTTGCTCCTATGAGATCCAGAAAACTTCAAAGGTTTGGCAGAGTTGAAGGTCTTGAAATTATACTGGGTGTTATTGTTGTTATATAACTCATGAATCTGAGTTACTACACCTGGAAGCACTGCAGCCATTTGTTGAGCAACAAGGGCTGCGACTTACTCAGCTGTAAAAGTTTGAGCATCACGTTGAGGAGGCATTGTCTAAAGGGAACATGGGAAACGAGTGAGGTCGATGATTAGAAAACAAAAGAGGTATTGAAAACATCGACAAAATATAGGGAAGGTGATCATTTGTTCGTTATCTCGAACAAACAAACAACACACAGTGACTAATCAAAGTAAATGGATCAATATAATGTATCACCGAAGACATGCTTGCCTATAAGTGAACACTCACCCCAAGAGTTCCCAGGTAAGAGTGACTGGTCCGATACTGCGGATTTGTACGAACACTCTAGCCTTAGATAGAAAACTCAGGGTACAGGCATTCACTCTTCCAGTTTGCACGTGTTCACATTATTTAGACCCAAACTTTGACGAGATTTGAAAACTTTGAAGGTTCAAAACCTTACAATAAATCATCCTAGAACAGATGATTGGTTTTCAATGCGGATTCGGATTTTGTATTCTTATTGTGGTTGTCACCTAAGGATAGGTGACGGTATTGTTTTAAAACTAAACACAAGATAACTTGTGTTAGGGTCCTAGGAAGGTTATAGTCTAGGTCAAAGCATTACTAATAACCTAATTCCCTATAACCATTGGCTCTGATAACAACTTTTCTGTCACACCCCGACCACGTAAATCAACAAAACGTGGTGGAAACGTCGGGGAGTGTTGTAACAGAATCATTGTTTCACAACCATGGATTAAATAGTTTCGTTTTATTGAATTATTGAACTCATCGTTTATAACAAATCAAATAAATACAATTATTATCTTTCAAGTTTTAAAGTCGCTAAGGCACGAGTCCATCCTATGTATAGCATGTATCAACAATCATCACAAAGCAGTACCTGAAACATGTGTAAAAATAGGTACGTCAGCATAAAAATGCATGTGAGATACATAGGTTTTGTTTATGCATGATTCATGACTTATAAGTTTAAAAGAATGTTTTAACAAAAAGTAGTCATGAACCTAAAAATGTTTTCTTTATAAAATCATGTGAAGATTTATGAGAAATTTGATGATATAAAAGAATGATGCATAAAGAAATAATCAAGTAAAATGAGTTTATAAAAGAATGTTTTGAATAAAATGTTTCTAGTATATATAAAAATATACTTTGGTTTTAAGAAAGTCGATTAGGTAATATATCAAAATATATTTTGGTTCCAAAATTGTTAAACAGATAGTATATTAGATATACTTTGGTTGTCAAAATAATCGTTTTCGATAGTATATCAAAAGTATACTTTGGATTTATGTATAACATATTAAACTATGTTTGGTTAAATAAATAACATATTTAAAATATGTTTTGGTAGTTAATAAAATATATGTTGTTTTATACAATACCACACATGAGAGTATATCAAACTATACTTTTGGGAGTATAATAAAATATACAGTAAAAATGTGATTTAAGAATTCAATCAGACCTAGTGCATCAAAATATACCTTTGAGACTATAGGGATACCACAAAGGCAATCCCTATTTGGATGGAGAAACAAATTGGTTTCAGACATTCCATGACAACAGGAATGGGGTGTCAAATCCTATAGTGCTATATCATATTACCAATCGGTCTGGTGAACAAAATATGTACTATCCAACAATTAATTTTATAGTCATAGAAAAATCGGTATTTAACCCATAATTAATCAGTCGGTTTGTCAAAAGATAAATGCTAATATGTATAATCAATTATACTTAGAAATCGTGAACATAACAAATAGGTACACATATTTCACCCCAAAACTTTTAAAACAGTAAAAGAGGGGAACTATGTACTCACATGAGGGTGCTTAGAAGTCTTGAACAACAACCAAGCAAAGCTAGAGGAAGTACGGAATCAAAGGACCCCTAATATAGGTAACTATGTTATTAAACGGATCCTAAATCGGAAGATAGGATAGAATGATGTTCTATAAATCAAATGAGTAATTGAACTCATATGGTATGATTTAATAGAGCTAACATTCTGATTTGAAAGTCTACGTAAGTGCTTTTGACCCGTTTCGACCCATTATGGTAGTATAAGCTACTAGGATGGTTAACTATGTGCTATGTTAAGTCTTTCATGCCCAATTATACCTAAACATGTTACTAAATCAGATTAGATGTCAAAAATATGTTCACATATGCACATTATGGATTTATGCTTCAAAAGGGCATTTTGGTCATTTCCTATGGGCATGTAAACCAATTAACGAATAGCTAACCAATCCTATGTGATCATAAGGTATAACCTCAGGGGTTATGCCCTATGCAACTATGATCACTAAGCAAGCTTGGTCGGATCCTAATGATCGACCCAACGGGTCGGGTTCGAAAGTCTAAGCGGTTGTCTAGACCGCTTAACTTACGACCCTAAACAAGCACTAAACTAATAGTGACGAGTTAAACATGTCAAAACATGTTTAACCTACTTAGAAAACTGATTTGGTATCAAAACAATGGGTTTTGATACCCGAAAATAGTTCCGTTGCAAAATGCGTGCTTAAACGCATTTTGACCGAAACTTTGACTCGTCACTACACCTAGTTAAAATGGTAATCAGTAGGCATAATCACTAAGGATTATAACCATCGTGATTACAATCACGTTACAAAGTTCAATTGAACTTTGACTTGACCAATTGATGGTCAAAACCGAAAGTCAAACCGTTGGCTAAACTGTTTGACTTTTTGTACTAACATAAATAAAAGAATGAAAGAATGCTCACTAAAGGTCCTTGCTATCATTTCTATAAAGAACAAGTTCCTTATCAGATGAGAGAGCTCCCAATTCAGATTGTAGAGGAGAAATGAGAGGAATGAGCAAATGAAACAAGTGAATGTGATGGCTATTTATACTTGTTGTGGATTAACAAGATCAATCCATGTGTTTGTGTGGCCATCAAGGATTAAATCATAGCCATACATATGTTAGGAACTGATTAGGAACCTTGGAGAACACTTAAACTTGCTCAACACACCAAGAAATTGCACAAACAGCCCCTGAATTAGCAAACTATTGCTGAAAACACATTTTTGGTCGCTGGGCTAGTCAGGCGGCCCACGTAAGTATGTGGGGTGGGATTACGCGGCCCGTATGGGTTCCCCAGTTCAGCAAAGTTTGATATAATTACAGTTTAGGTCCCTGCACTTGGTTTAAGCTCATTTCAGGCCCTTTTGACCCCGTTATGCCATTTTCAAGGCTCTACAAGGTCAATAAAGTTTAGAGGACTCAAAATGTGCTCGGAGAACTCTCAGATGTTGGCTCGTTTGGTCGTACGGTCGCGTTGTTCGTTAAATTACGACGAAACTCAAACGGACGCGAAAACGAACCAAATTAAGCGACGAATGGTATTTTTGCATGCCGATCACCAAAATAAAAATATTTTAGTGTGTACAAAAATTTTGGATGTCCAGATGTGGTCAGAACGTAAGATATGCGCGAAAATGCAAACTTACGCCTTTTTTGACACTTTTAGTCCCTGTAAGATCAAATAAGCATATTTTCACACACCCAACCACTCAAAGATTATTTCTAAGCTATGATTAGGTTATTTATGGTATGTTTAGCTTATGATCATGTTCCGGACTGTACGTTGCCCTACGAAATGGCAGACTTTTGCAAGTTGACGCAAATAGTCCCTGTGAGTGAATAAACTTGATTTCGCCACACCAAACCTTCCAAAACTTATTTCTAAGTTATGTAAAGGTTATTTAAGGTATGTTAAGCCTATTTCACTATTCTGGAGTGTTTGTTGCATTAAAATGGTTGTATTTACGCATTAGATTGTGTATAACCTTCCATAAAGCGATTTAAAGCTCGAAATCGAACAAGAATTGATATGTGCAAACGATACACATATTTATACAAATACCAAGTATGAAACAAAATATTTCATTGGTTTGGTATTTGTATGATGGTTGAAGTGACACAGGTGTCACACTGGGTCATGTAGCCAAGGATTGCAGGAGCTTACGTCCTGCGAATCAGAATCGTCAACAGCAGCCACAAGCTCCACAGAACCAACAGCAGCACCAGCAGGGTAATAAAGGATGCTATCAGTGCGGTGATAAGGGTTAGTTTAAGAGACACTGTCCGCAATTGAATCAGAATTAGAACAACAATAACAACAACCAAGGAAATGGAAACAATGGGGGCAACAATGGTGGCAATGGTGCCAAGGGTCATGCTTTCGTGGTTGGTCAGGGTGAAGCGAGGAACGATCCCAATGTTGTGACGGGTAAGTTTCTACTTGACGACTTCTTTGTTACTGTTTTATTTGATTCGGGTGCCGATACTAGCTACGTGTCCTTAAAAGTTAGTCAGATGCTTAAGCGTACCCCAACACTTTTGAACTCCAAGCATGTTGTAGAACTAGCAAACGGTAAAAGTCTCGAGGCCACACACATAGTTAAGGGTTGTAATCTCGTCTTGGGTTGGTCAGACTTTCTCTAACGACCTTATTCCCATCGCTCTTGGTAGTTTCGACGTCGTCATTGGAATGGATTGGTTGTCTCAACGTCAAGTGGAGATTCTTTGCAAGGAGAAAATCGTCGGTATTCCCCATTCAGGTGAAGAACCTCTTGTTGTTCATGGCGACAAGACTAGAGCAGCGCCCATAGCTCGCGCACCTTATCGTTTAGCTCCATCAGAATTGGAAGAACTATCTACTCAACTACAAGAACTCTTGGACAAGGGTTTCATTCATCCTAGCTCATCGCCTTCGGGAGCTCCAGTCCTATTTGTGAAGAAGAAAGATGGTACCTTCCGAATGTGTATTGACTACCGTGAACTCAACAAGGTGATTGTGAAGAATCGTTATCCTCTCCCGCGTATTGATGACCTATTCGACCAGCTGCAAGGGTCGAGCTTCTACTCAAAGATTGATTTGAGAACGGGCTACCATCAGTTGAGAGTTCGAGACGAGGATATCTCTAAGATAGCATTCAGAACTCGTTACGGGCACTACGAGTTTCTGGTCATGCCTTTCGGATTAACAAACGCACCTGTGGTTTTCATGAATCGAGTGTGTAAACCTTACCTGGATAAGTTCGATATTGTTTTCATCGATGACATCCTGATCTATTCTAAGAGTCAGGAGGAGCACGGACATCATCTGCGTCTTATTCTGGAACTTCTTCAAGCAGAGCAGCTGTATGCTAAGTTTTCAAAATGTGACTTTTGACTTCGTGAAGTCCATTTATTAGGCCACGTGGTAAATGCGGATGGGATTCACGTGGATCCATCCAAGGTTGACTTGATCAAGAACTGGCCTGCGCCCCGTACACCAACAGAAATCCGCCAATTCTTGGGTTTGGCGGGTTACTACAGAAGATTCATCAAGGATTTCTCTAAGATTGTGCAACCTCTCACTTCACTAACTCAGAAGGGTGTCACCTATCATTGGGGTGATGCACAGGAATCCGCTTTTCAGCACTTAAAGGAGAGACTTTGTAGCACGCCTATTCTCTCATTACCTGAGGGCACCGATGATTTTGTGGTTTATTGCGACGCGTTAATCCAAGGACTTGGTTGTGTGTTGATGCAACGTGAGAAAGTCATTGCTTATGCATCGCGCCAACTTAAAGTTCACGAAAGGAACTACACTACTCATGATCTGGAGCTGGGGGCTGTTGTTTTTGTACTCAAGATATGGAGGCATTACCTGTACGGTACCAAGTGCACCATTTACACCGATCACAGGAGTCTCCAGCATATCCTCGAACAGAAGGAGTTGAACATGCGACAGCGTCGATGGGTCGAACTCCTAAATGATTATGAATGCGCGATCAAGTATCATCCAGGCAAAGCCAATGTTGTTGCCGATGCCCTCAGCCGGAAGGAGTCTAAACCTAAGGGTGTGCGTGCGTTACAGCTGACCATTCACTCTAGTCTTCCTACTCAGATACGAGAAGCACAGATTGAAGCATTGAAACCAGAGAACATCCAGTCTGAGGCACTGAGAGGATCGAAGAAATGGTTAGAACAAAAGGAAGACGACGCTTACTACGTGACAGGGCGCATCTGGGTTCCCTTGTATGGAAATCTACGTGAGCTTGTGATGGATGATGCACACAAGTCTCGTTATTCGGTACATCCTGGTTTGGATAAGATGTACCACGATCTCAAGACTACGTACTGGTGGCCAAGTATGAAAGCCAACATAGCAACCTACGTCAGTAAATGCTTGACTTGTGGGAGAGTCAAAATCGAGTACCAGAAACCATCAGGCCGGCTTCAACAACCAGAGATACCGACATGGAAATGGGAGCAAATTTCCATGGACTTCGTTACTGGCCTGCCTAGATCTCAACGCAGAAATGATACCATTTGGGTGATCGTTGATCGACTGACCAAGTCTGCACATTTTCTGGCTATCAAGGAAACGGATAAGTTTTCTACTCTAGCAGACATATACCTAAAGGAAGTAGTATCAAGGCACGTGGTGCAACCTCCATCATTTCTGATTGTGACTCACGTTTTACATCTGAATTGTGGCAAGCTATGCACAAGTCCTTTGGGTCTCGATTAGACATGAGCACGACGTATCATCCACAGATGGATGGGCAGTCTGAACGCACCATACAAACCCGTGAAGACATGCTTCGAGCATGTGTAATCGACTTTGGTAATGGCTGGGAAAAACACCTCCCGTTAGTGGAGTTTTCGTATAACAACAGTTACCACACCAGTATCCAGGCTGCCCCGTTTGAGGCATTGTACGGGCGTAAGTGCCGATCACCTCTTTGTTGGGCAGAGGTTGGCGACAGTCAAATCACTGGCCCAGAACTCGTCGTAGACACAACAAAGAAGATTGCTCAGATACGACAATGATGGCGACAGCTCGTGACCGTCAGAAAAGCAGTGCTGATAAGCGAAGGAAACCACTCGAGTTCCAGGTTGGGGATCGAGTTCTACTTAAAGTCTCACCTTGGAAAGGTGTAGTTCGTTTTGGTAAACGAGGCAAACTCAACCCGCGATATGTTGGACCTTTCGAAATCATTGAGAAAATTGGCAAGGTGGCCTACAAGCTGAATCTACCCGAAGAACTCAGTGGGGTTCACAACGTATTCCACGTGTCAAATCTGAAGAACTGTCTGTCAGATGAGACCCTCATAGTTCCTCTCAAGGAGCTCACTGTCGACGATCAGCTGTGATTCGTCGAGGAACCAGTAGAGATTACTGATCGAGACGTTAAGGTTCTCAAGCGCACCAGAATACCTCTTGTTCGAGTTCGTTGGAACTCCCATCGTGGCCCATAGTTTACCAGGGAACGAGAAGACCAAATGAAACACAAGCATCCCCAGTTGTTCGAGAAAAGTGCAACCACTACTGAGGCTGAAGCTACTGCGGAATTTCGGGACGAAATTCCAAACCAACGGGGGGATGATGTGACACCCCAGGAAAACACGCAACATAACTAGCTTCCTCAGTAACCACATGCTAAATTTCAGGACGAAATTTCTTTCAAGTTGGGGATGATGTGACAACCCGAACTTTCGAGGACAATAACGTTAGTTTGTGTCGTTACAATTCTGTGAAACTTAAACGTAACGTTTAATAGTTTTGTTTATTAGCTTACACCTATGTTTTGGGCCGCACTCTTCCTAGTTATAACTTTATTTGGTCCACACATATAGGTTATCTTAAGCCCAAAGTCACACAAGTCCAATCGGGTCTTAGTGGGCCGGTTAGTTAGATTTTACACACACACACCGAAATTATGCTTGGGCCGGGTAAAGCCCAACTGTTTTGTTAAGGGGGGGGGGGGGGCGGTTATTGTAATTATATATACACACTACGTAACAAGATAACACATAACAAACCAAACCCTACCCTCCTCTCAAGAACACGCACGGCAACATGAGACACCCCCTCCCCGTCGTAATCATCATCACCATATTCTCCTTAGTCTTTTGGTTAGTATTTTCTTATGTTTGTTGAACTTGGTTGGTTGTTTTGATTTTTGTATTACCTAGGTGAAACCTACGTGCAACATCACATGTATATTGTATGATCAAGAACTGAGAACATGAGCAATATTGTTTTGGTTAGTATACACATGATACATGTGGCAACATATTTAGGCACTGTATGCTTGTAATCGTGGATTGCTGATTTATGATACTATATGATCTTGGTATGTTGTTAGACATGTAATGTCTATGAGACTTGAAAAGTATGTAACAAATTGTTAAGATGTTAGGATGTTGTTTGTTAATAACGAATGAAGTTAATATTTGGGTTAGGGTTCATGCACACTTTAGGGTCTGATTTGATTATCTAGGATGCTTGCATGAGTTATTAATCTATTTTAGAGGGGGCATGTAGATCGATCCCCATTGTTTACTAAATTGATGATATGTGATAATATTTGTAGGATCATTTTCAGACCCAAACGAGTCGATCAGAAGAGTTTTACTCAGAATGAAAGGCGGAAACAGACATTCTGAGGTCAATTCAGCACAATATACACTTTAAACTGTCGTTATATTGATTAGTAAACGTTTCACAATGAGACGACACTTCGGCAGCACTTCGTTACTCTGACCGGAATCGTTACAAATGAACAAGACACAAAGGTATATATAGGATCCTGATTTCGCTCCAAACAGCCTCAAGCGAAACCATGATTCAGGAGAAATCAGCTTCAAGCGAAATAAGAATATGTGATTTCGCTTGAAGTGGTCATGTTCATTTCAAGCGAAACCTCAAGATGTTATTTCGCTTGAAACTGCCATCCACCCTATATTTGACATTTCCTCGAATAACGTGCCTTGATCTATCTAAATACAAACAAGACTTGATACAAGACGAAGTTGACAGACGCATGCACCAACAGACTCCCCCTCGAATGTTGACGAGTCTTTAGTGTCGAGTCTTCGCATCTTCAGCCTTTATCAGTCTTCGGGCTTCTCTTTTGAAGTATCTGACGCTGTAAGCATTTTCAACTCTCTCTCTTCTTTTTCTTCCAGAATCGCAACCTGTCTCTGTGTTCCACAGGTTTAAGATCAATTCCTGACTCTATCATTACCTGCACCAACACACTCCTTTCTTTAGATGTCTTCAGACTCCCCCTTTCAATATGCTGAGATCGCATCCTGACTTGTTAAAATCACAGAGTCCTCAGGTATCAAAACCCGTCTCTCTATTACTTGATCAGATCTCTTGATTCCTTAAAATCATCAGCATCAGCAGTTCCAAAATCGTAACCTGACTCAACTCTTGCTCAGGATCGAAATCTGGCTTATCTGCACAATCTCTACCTCAAAATAAATTTTCTGATGATCACTTGTAAAAACAATTTTATCATCTAATGAACCACTTGCAGGAATTATACAATCAAAGAATGATTTTACAATGTTAATCTTTGATAAACCACTTAAAGATATATCATTTTTATTTTCAAAACACATTCTCCCAACCCGATTTGTTCATCATGTTTAGCACTTGGAATTTTGAAAATCAGTTTTCCAACATCAGTTGTCGAAAATCTTTTTGAATTTTTTTCAAAAATTTATGCTAAAACACGCTAAAATCTTTTTGAAATTTTTAAAAATGAAATGAAATGCAATACATAGAAGAAATATTTACAAACAATATTTTTGTGAGTTTGTGTAAGAGGATCATATCAGTTTTTGAAACAAATCACCAACACCGTTAAGCTTTAAAAATTTTAAGTTCTAAACGATTCACTTAGATTGTCAGTATATTGATCTACTTAAATTCTCACACAAAGTTCAATTGCTTCGAGATACGAGATTAATGTCTTAGATACTTAAACTCAATCGCGTGTCCCACCTCAGAATATACTCCCGTATCCAGATCCCAATATTCAGTCTTACAAGTGAATATACCACAGATGATATTTGTAAGGGGTTAATTGTGACAACTGTGTTCTGTAATCATCGTGTAATGTAAAACAATGTCAGTTATCAATAAAACAATGTGCTTTAGCGTTATTATATGTGTAATGGTGTTTAATAAATTTTACAATTTGATTCGATTCCGGTTTCAAGCTTTAATTCACTTTCTGGAAGGTTATACGCAAACTAGTGCATAAACGCAATCTGTTTAACGCGACGTACACTCTGGAACTGTGACGTAAGCCAAACATACCCTAAATATCCTTTACATAACTTAGAAATGAGTTTCGAAGGATTCGGTATGGCAAAAACATGTTTATTTGAACTATAGAGCTATTTACGACAAAACTGCGAAACGAACGTTAGTGACCGCCCGGATAATTTCTGAATCCTAAAAATATTATGTTATGATTAAAAAATTATTTTTAATCAGGTCCATGTTGAAAAATAAATTAAAACGCCTAAAAACGTTATTTTTCAAGTTTAAGCGCGTACCGCGTGTTTCTGCGCGACACAGTGCTTCTACTGCGAAACGCGGACAACGCACCCAGTCTTGGCAACTGAAATTTATTTCAGTAATATTTTGGCAAGATTATTTTTATAGAATAATAAAAATAATTTAGAATGCCATAAACCGGGATTTAAACGCTAGATAAAATACCTGGTATCCAGTTAAACACCCGTTTTAGCCAACTTATGGCATTTTTGTATAAAAAATTTCACATGGAGCCCTTCCCTGTCACACCCCGACCACATAAAGCAACTAGACGTGGCGGAAACGTCGGGGAGTGTTGTAACAGAATCATTGTTTCATAACCATGGAATAAATAAATTCTGTTTTATTGAATAAATGAACTCGTTGTTTTAATACAATCAAATAAGTACAACTATGATCTTCCAAGTTTTAAAGTTGCTAAGGTACGAGTCCATCCTAAATGTAGCATGTATCAACAATCATTGTAAAGCAGTACCTGAAACATGTGTAAAAATAGGTACGTCAGCATAAAAATGCCTGTGAGATACATAGGTTTTGTGAATGTAGGATTCATGACTTATAAGTTTAGAAAATGTTGTTTCACAAAAGTCAGTCATGATCCTTGTAAATTGATTTGTTTTGTAAATCGCTTGAAAAACAATAAGTTCAGATGATACGTATAAATAAGAGAATAATGTATGGTTAAATGTATAACCAAGTAAAATGAGTTATATAAAGTAAATTGTTTGTAAACCAAAGTCTTGTAAGAGAATCGTGTTACTTGTGTAAAATGTATAAGTCCAAATTGAATGATTCAAATAACGCTACGGTATGTAATACCATACAAACACTTATATATAGGAAGTACCAGCGGCGTATCCACCATGCTTGTATCATATTACATACGCCTCGTTACTCAAGTCACTTACTCAAACCAAACCACCAATATAGAATGTTCATGTTTAAACCATGTAATGTGTAAACAAAAGTTATGTATGTTAAGTAGAATGAGACTACTTAAACCATAAGTAAAAATGTACAAAACAAAGTGGTTGAATAAATCAAAAGATATGCTCTATAAAATAATGTAAGGTTAAACGAATAACCTTATAGTGGCATATCAAAAGTATACTTTGGATTTGTAAGTAACATATTAAACTATGTTTTGGTTTCATAAATAATATATCAAAATATGCTTTGGATGTGATAAATAACATATTAAACTATGTTTTGGTTTTGTAAATAACATATCAAAATATGCTTTGGATGATTAACATAATATATGTTGGTTTTGTACAATACCACACATGAGAGTATATCAAACTATACTTTAAAAGTGTGATTTAAGAATTCATTCAGACCTAGTGCATCAAAATACACCTTTGAGACTATAAGGATACCACAAAGGCAATCCCTATTTGGATGGAGAAACAAATTGGTTTCAGACATTCCATGACAACAGGAATGGGGTGTCAAATCCTATAGCGCTATATCATACTAACAACTGGTCTGGTGAACATAAAATAAGTACAATTCAACATTTTATTTTATGTTCTTTGAGAAATCAGTGTTTAACCCATAGATAGTCATTTAGTTTATCAAAAGATAAGTAATAACATGTATAATCAATTATACTTTGAAATCATGAAAATAACACATAGGTACACATGCTTCACCCCAAAACAGTTTGGAAAACGGTAAAATAGGGGAACTATGTACTCACTTGAGATTGCTCAGAAGTCCTAAGATAACCACCAAGCAATGCTAGAGATCACCGAATCAAACGGCACCTAATATAGGTAACTATGTTAATAAACCGGACCTAAATCGGAGGATTTAGATAGAATGAGGGTTCGTAAACCAAACGAGTATGGAGACTCGTGTAATATGGTTTAACAAAGCCTACATACTAAATGAAACCTAACATAAGTGCTTACGACCCATTACGACCTGTTTAGGTAGCTTATGCTACTTTAACGCGTCGTTCGCGTGAAACGCGTTCGGACCGCCTAACTAGTCCTATGACAGGTAACATATGCCTTAACATGTCTAATATTGTTGTCAAATCAGTTTAGATATCAAAAGTTATGTTACATATGTTTAAAATGAATTTTGGCATCAAAGGGGTATTTTGGTAATTTACCTAAGGCATATAAACTACCTATCATACAACTAACTAAATGTCGTGACCATAAGGTATAACCTCGGAAGGTTATTCCCTATATACTATGGTCACCTAATGTGTTTGGTCGGATCCTAAAGATCGACCAAATGGGTCGGGTTCGAAAGTATAAGCGATTGTTTAGATCGCTTACCTTACGACCCTATATAAGCACTAAACTAAAAGTGACGAGCTAAGCATGCTAAACATGCTTAACTAAGTTTAGAAAACAGGTTTGGTATCAAAACAAACGGTTTTGATACCCATAAGTAGTTTGGTTACAAAATACGCAAGAATACGTATTCTGACCGAAACTACGACTCGTCACTGAGCCTAGATAACGTGGTAATCAGTAGGCATAGTCACAAGGGACTATAACCATCGTGATTACAATCACGTTGCGAAGTTCAAACGAACTTCGCATTGACCATAAACTGGTCAATGCAGAAAGTCAAACAAAGTTTGACTTTCGGACTCGAAAAGCAATAAAAGAACAAAGGAACACTTACAAAGGGTCCCCGAATGCTAATCTAGATCAAAATAGCTCAGGTATGAAACAAAGGTTTCAACTTAGAGCACATTAGATCAGATTCTTGTGAGGAAAAGTGAAGGGTGGAGGTGGGTATTTATAGTTTTCGGTCCACCGTTAGGATCGTTTCTTGGAGAAGAGGGAATGATCACATCCCTACACTTGTTGGAAAGTTATGGTAGCTGATTTTGGACACCATAAGAGATTAAAATGTGACAACCGTCACTTTTCCGTACATTCCGTACACGAAATGAACAGTAATTTGTGCTTAAATGACTGTGCATGATCTGATTTACCAGACAAATAAATTTCTGAATTCCATGCAAGTGAATTCATGCACATTTTGTGCTACAAAATATAGCTTTATGCATAAACGAGAGCGTTGCGTCAGAAATACTAGTAAACTCACCGGTAAGACACACTGTGTCAACAGAACTGCAGAAAGCAGTCAGACAATAAAATTGGAGCCTAGGTGTAGGTCCGACAGCAAGAATGCATTAAAACCCAAGAGTACATACAAGGGTTTAATATATATGCAATGCGAAAGCAAAATTAAGCACTGAAAAGCACCCGAAACGCACTTTAAGTGCAGAATTCTAATAAATTCAGCTCAAATCAGCTTTTAAACGTATAAATATTATGCAGAAATTACGTTTTATCATTCAGAATATTTCCCCAAGTGTCGGGAATCGAAAGTGTTACAAAAGGACACTTAAAAGACACTAAAAAGTGTAATTTAGCACTTTAACGAACCGGTATCTAACCGAACAACCGGACATTACCCGGAACACCAAAATAATGCTAGAAGCATTGTTTTTATTTTTTTCTAAGCTAGTTAGGGTCCCCGAACACCCTAACACACTATATGTTACTTAAACACTTAGAACCCCAAAACATATTATTTAATGTGTAACTAGATTGTGTAACTAATACTTGAAACCAAACTAGAACCCCCCCCCCCCTCCATTATGGACGGTTGGGACATGGGGTACTCACCAAGATTTTGTTGAGATTATTTAATTAGATTTGTTATGTTGATATGGGACATATGTAACAACTGTGCTTGTAATCACTATGAACAGTTCTATTAACAATAAAACGATGTTATTTGATCCCAATGTTTGTTTTGTTATGTTTGACATTTTTCATGTTTTGACTTTTATGTAATTCCAAACTCTACATCACTTTCTGGAGAGTTATACGCAAACTAGTGCGTAAACGTACTCAGTTTAATGCGAGAAATACTCCGGAACATCAACATATACTCAACATACCTTAAATAACATTTACATAACTTAGAAATAAGTTTTGAAGGCTTTGGTATGGCAAAAACAAGTTAATTCGCTTACAGGGACTAAATATGACAAACTGCGAAAGTATGTCAATTTGAACTGTAACGAACATTCCGGAACATGACCATAAGTTAAACACACCTTAAATATCCTTTACATAGCTTAGAAATAGGCTTTGAGGGGTTTGGTGTGCTAAAATAAACTTTTGGGACATTCAGGGACTAAAAGTGTCAAAAAGTGCACAAGTTTGCATTTTCGCGCATAACTTACGTTCTGAATACATCCGGACATCCAAAAATTTATGTAAGCATGACTATATTATATTTTAGTGTTCGCCTTAAGAAAAATCCATTCGTCGCGTCATTTGGATCGTTTTTCGCGCTTGTGCGCATTCCGTCGTAATTAAGCGAACATCGCGTTCGTACGACCAAACGAACCATCATCCGGCATATTTTTTAGTATGTTTTAAGTTCCCTATACTTTAACTTCATTTTAGAGCTTTGAAATGGGGTTAACGGGCCTTAAACGTGTCAAAAATGGCCTAAATACAGTTCAGGGACCAAAACTGTAATTCTGCCAAAGTTCACCCATACGATGCGTATGGTATATATACCATACGATGCGTATGTGGTCTCTAGACCAGATTCAATGTTCAGAACAGCCTGTTTGCAGCTGGTTTCCACTCCCATTTCCCTTGCCAAGTGTTGATACCTTATGGTGAGTGGCCAAATTAGTCACCATAACATTCCGACAAGTGTACGGTATTGATCGTGCCTCCTTTTCCATGAAATGATCTCAACGGTTCACCGAAAACTATAAATACCCCATTACCCCCAACCTTATTTCTCACTAGAATCTGATTAATTGTGTTCTAAGTTGAAACCTTTGTTTCATACCTGAACTATATTGATCTAGATTAGCATTCGGGGACCCTTCGTAAGTATTCTTTCGTTCTTTTCCTTATTTTTACTGCTTTTCGAGTCAGAAAGTCAAACTTTGTTTGACTTTCAGCGTTGACCAGTAATGGTCAATGCGAAGTTCGGTTGAACTTCGCAACGTGATTGTAATCACGAAGGTCATAGTCCCTTGGGACTATGCCTACTGATTACCACGTTGTCTAGGGTCGTAGGGTAGGCGATCTAATAAATCGCCTATACCTTCGAACCCGACCCAGTTTGGTCGATCATTAGGATCCGACCAAATACATTAGGTGACCATAGTGTAGGGAATAACCTTCCGAGGTTATACCTTATGGTCACGACGTTTAAGTAGTTGTATGATAGGTAGTTTATATGCCTTAGGTAAATTACCAGAATACCCTTTTCATGCATAATTGGTAATTTAGCATATGTAACCTAAACTTTTGTCATGTAACTGATTATGTAACATGTTTAGGCATATAATACCTGTCATAGGACTAGTTAGGCGGTCCGAACGCGTTTCACGCGCACGACACGTTAAAGTAGCATAAGCTTCCTAAACGGGTCGTAATGGGTCGATAAGACTTAGGTTAAGTTTCATTTAGCATGTAGGCTTTGTTAAACCATATCACGTGAGTTCCTACACTCATTTGGTTTACAAACCCTAATGCTACCCAATCTTCCGAGATAGGTCCGGTTTATTAACATAGTTACCTATATTAGGTGCCGTTTGATTCCGAGATCTCTAGCATTACTTGGTGATTATCTTTAAACATCTGAGCAATCACAAGTGAGTACATAGACCCCTCTTTTACTGTTTTCCAAACTGTTTTGGGGTGGAACACATGTGCCTACTTGTTACTTTCATGCTTTCCTGTTTTCACATCATATACATGCTATGTTCGTTAGTATATTATAGTACATGATTTCATATCATCTTATGCTAGTTGTGCCCATTGTGTGCATTACTTAGTACATTGTTTTACATTACATTTCATGCTAGGTGTGCCCATTGTGTGCATTACTTAGTACATTGTTTTACATTACATTTCATGCTAGGTGTGCCCATTGTGTGCATTACTTAGTACATTGTTTTACATGACATTTCACGCTATGTATGTTCATTTGATTACATACTTAGTACATCGTTTTCACATGCTTACATTTTGTTATGACATTTGGTTTGTTTACATGGGACAATACATTCATTAACATTAGCTACGCCGTTCGTTAGTAGGTAGTGGTACCATAGGAATTGACAACTCCCGTTCCGGACATCCCAGGGAAAGGGGACAGAAAGGAATGACCGAATTCGATGATATTTAGACAGATAAACCTTTAATTTGTTTAAGGGTTTATCACCACAGTCACAAGGCTTGGATGTATGCATTTTCACAATACCGCATAAATGTTCATATTAAATAGTTGCATGCATTTACACAAAACATAACTTTGATTTAAACCAAGTTTTACTTCAATACTTTGTTTTTGTGCATATGGTTTAGTTGAGACATTTCACTTGCCATACATGACATTTTGACATAGACATTTGACATGGATATTTGACATAGACATTTGACATGGATATTTGACATAGACATTTGACATTGATATTTGACATAGACATTTGACATGGATATTCGACATAGACATTTGACATGGATATTTGACATAGACATTTTGACATGATTTACCTTTGACACAAACACTTTTGACATTGGTTTTACATACTACATGATTTACATCTTGACATGAACACTTTGACATATTATTCAATACATTTTGACAATTGGTTTAAACATAGACTTCTTACATTGGTTGGTTTGGTTGATTAAGTGATTAAGTAACGATGCGTGTGTAATATAATACAAGCATGGTGGATACGCCGCTGGTACTTCCTATATATAAGTGTTTGTATGGTATTACATGTCGTAACGTTATTTGAATCATTTCAATATTGAGACATAGAACATTTTATACAAATATCATATTTTTCACAAGACATTGATTTACAAACAACTTATCTTATACAAACACATTTTTACATGGTTATTTATTTAAACCTGACATTTACTTATACATATCATTTGATCTTATTGTTTTCAAATGATTTACAAGACAAAGCAAATTACAAGGTTCATGACTAAACATTTTTCTTAAACATAAGTCATGAATCCTATTTTCACAAACCTATGTATCTCACAGGCATTTTTATGCTGACGTACCTATTTTCACATGTGTTTTCAGGAGCTTTTCCGTAAGATGTTGATCTTGATACTAGGGCGGACCTGTGCCTTAGAGACTTTAAAAGAAGATAGACTATGTTTAATTATGTTCTGAACTCCTTAATTCCTGTTTAAGACAATGTAACACCTTTGTTTATAAATAAAATACAACTTTGTATGCCATGGTTATGAAACAATTAATTCTGTTGCAACACGCCCCGACGTTTCCGCCGCGATTTGTTGTTTTACGCGGTCGGGGTGTGACAACATATTAACCAAAGGACACTTAAATGTTGGAAGAACACTTATAAGGACCACAAGTTCTAACCTATGAATCACTCATCACCCCAAACTCACCCAAACCCCTTCTCCTCCCTCTCTTGGCTATGGCCCAAACCATACACACCCACACATCCATTGCAAGCTTCATATCAAGCAATCTAAGGTGACTCCAAGGTGTAAGAAGCTAAGTTAGGAGGTGTGGAAGCAACGGAACTTGAAGGACCTTCTCCATTTGCTTTTATCCACCACTTTTACACTTTGAAACTTCCCTAGCCTTGTGCTAGTAGTAAGTGCTTCAAATCTTCATCGTGTTCTTATTTTTGGTGGTTAATAGGTGAAAGAATGATTAATTGATAAAAACTCTAAAGAACATAACCTAAAGTCTTGGACATAAGTGGTTAATGTTGGATAAAAAGAACCTATGTGTGTAAATCTTGTAGATCTTGTATGATTATGAATATTTGATGTTGTTTGTTAATAAAAGTAGGATGGATCATCATCAAGACATACTAGATCATGTCCAAGAACAAGAACTAGTATTATGTTAAGTGCTTGAAATAAGAAAGATGATGAGACCATCCACCATGAACTTGAACTTGAATAAACATAAGGTTTCTTGTAAAATAGGGTTCTAAACTTGTAGATCTAAAGATCTACAAGTGGTTTTTCGGAAGAACCAAGCAAAAAAAAATATAATAATATTAGTCTTGTTTAAAACCCGGATCTTACATGAACTAAATATATTTTTAGTAAATAAAGAAGTGTGTAAACACTTGTGTAACAAGGAAGTTCAACAAAGAAATATTTTTGTGAATCTTGACTAGAAGTTGTGAAACTTCATATTCTTTAAAAATAAAGTTTTTAAGAAATTTAACTTATTTTTAAAGATAACAAGACTTACTAAATGTGCTAGTAAGTTACTACACATTTTTGTAAATATTCAAGTTCATGAAATGAAGAAATTAGTGATTATTGTTGATGATTATTGTTGATAATTGTTATTGATAATTGTTGACGATTTAAAAGAAAATAAACACATGTTTTGAAAACATGGGAAACCTCCATTTTTAGGGGAAACTCTGTCAAAAATTTTATAAATTTTGACACTTAGAAAAATATAAGTTTTTGAGAAACTTATTCCCTAAAAATGTATTTAAGAATATTACCAAGGTTTCCCAAATTTTTGGTGATAAGAAATGATGATTTCTTCAAGAATAAAAATGGATATAAGTATGTATATTTTTGAGAGAAAAATATATATATTATTTGATCACCAACTTTTGTGATAAGTGTATATAGTATGTGTTATACGTGCTAGTGTATTAAGACTTAAAAATACACTAAACACTCATGAGGAGTATAAACATAAAAATACACATACAACATACAAGATACATAATTCGGGTGCAAAGTGCAAAACACGAGATACTTATATTAATTTTAGAGAAAATAATATAAGTAAGATACGTAGTTAAAAATATAGAATATTTTTAACACAAGAATACGTACACAAGAGATAGTGACTGTACTTGTGCGATACAAGTCTAGTGACTAACGTTAAGAAAACACGTATAGGTCACGACGTTAGATAAGCAAATCCGGTGAAGTTTACGACGCAGGAACGCAAAGTTGTGAGTTCATGCTCCCCCTTTTCTTTTAACTGTTTTCAGTTTTTATAACTCTCGGGGGTGAAATACATGTTACAAATATTATAATTTTTACAAAGGTTAAAAATACAAGAAGCACTCTTGGTGAGAACGAGAACCGAGTGCAATATGATTTGAGAATACGAGAAGCACTCGTGGTGAGTGCAATATGATGAGCTTTAAGAAAAGCCTAGAAAATACTAGATCATGTGAGCATAGACTAATACAAAAGATGCCATAAAGTCTTGGTGAATACTAGTACCAAGCCATTAAAAACAATCATTAATTAGGGACGAGGGTTAGATCTAACGGGTACGGCCGAGCCCCACTCATGGTCCTTATGTGACCTCATGAGTGCTTCGGTGTCCCAGTCGAGGGAAAATCGACACAGTCGAGGTAAATCGACACGGTCGAGGGAAAATCGACACAGTCAAGGGAAATTGACGCAGTCGAGGTTAATCGACACAGTCGAGGGTAATCGACACAGTTAAAGGAGAAAATACTAATGCTCCTATGTACTCACATGCCTTAAAGGAGAAAATACTAATGCTCCTATGTCCTCACATGCCTTGAAGGAGAAAATACTAATGCTCCTATGTCCTCACATGCCTTAAAGGAGAAAATACTAATGCTCCTATGTCCTCACGTGCCTTAATGTCCTTGTATAAACAATCATTTAAAACGTGGGGTACACAAGAAAACTTGAAAGATACTTGAGTACGTGGGGTACTCAAGAAAACGGGAATTATACTTGAGTACGTGGGGTACTCAAGAAAGACTTGAATAATACATGACACATATTATGTTTTCATACAAAGTATAAAAACGTGAAATACAAAAACGCATGAACTCGCTCAACTTTATGTTGATGTTTTCCAAAATTACATGTATTTCAGGTGACAGGATGGATCTTGGGCGCAAGTGTCGTAACTAGAAGTAGACTACAAGTTTAGATGTCATCCACTTTTGTTGAATAGTAACCTTGTCAAAGGTCGTGTTTTGAAAACTTAAATAACAAGTGTTTGTAATACTCAAATTTTCATGAATGGATGAACATCGTTTTGATCATGTAGTTGTTTATTACGATTGAATGCAATGATAACAAGCTAGTCACACATCATACGCTTCCGCAAAAGACAGGGTGTGACAGTTTGGTATCAGAGCTTCGATTGTAGTGAACTAGGATTCTTTCTCGAGTCTAGACTACAATCACTAGAGTTCTCTCACAAAAACATTTTACAAAAAGGTTTTCATTGCATTCACGAAAGCACCAAGATCCACAAGTCAGACACTTTTCAAAAAGTGACAAGGCAAGGACATTAGTGAGGAATACCTTTAAAATAAGGTGCCAACCAAAGCATAGTCTACACGGGTTAGACTTGCCAAAAACAAAATGACCCCCCAAAAACGAGAGTTATACGTGATATAATGCATTAAATTGCTTGATTATGCTAAGTAGCATATATGTTATTGATATACATACATACACATAAGTGTACGGAATGATTATTGACGTGAATAAAATACTTTCGACTCCGACTCCTATTACTACGTGACTCGCACGATGAAGCTACCGACTTCGCATCCTTTGCAAAGCTCATGGCTGGGAGTGATTACCAAACAAGATGCTGAGCTTGCTTCCGTAGGAGATGGCTGCTCTTCCCTCTCGATCGTGAAGGTGCCTAACTACGGTGATGATGACGAGGCAGAGGCGGCAACCTTGATCGAATTCTCAATCAACGGGACGAGATCCCTGCGGCTTATGTGAAGCAAGATTGACGACGCACTTGACCAGAAAAGGAAGATGAAGTATTCATCATGAAGGTGCCCCTCCAAATACTAGGAATTCTCTCTATTCCATCTAATCATCGTGCCTATTCGCGCGTAACAACAACGAGTGTTAGCGCGTGGACCACTGCAATGGTCCTTTCCATGACAAGAGGTATAAGGACAGTAGTGTCCCCTCCTTGATTGATCATCTGCTTGGACGAAAGAAAATTGGGGTAACTGTGCAAGACAATTTATTATTACGGGGGCCCACGTAATAACGACTTGTAGTGCACAGGAATCCTGGTGGACTCTGTGGGCCGAGCTAATGAAAACCATACAAAATTAATCTATAGGTGTCCTCACCTTCATCTGGTAGAACAGCACATAGATTAGTGCTATAGCACGTTAGAAAGTAGGAAGCCTGTCTTAGCCTACTTCGTGACTGACGCTTCTACCTGCATACGAGACATTTGAGAAGACGATATTTAAGCAAGAGAGGTGGAATGACATTCAGGAAAGAATCAGCGACGATACACTTCCTATCACCTCCACCCAAGCAACCCCATCAAAGGGGAAATATACGCACCAGTAAAGCTAAAGACCTAAGAAAATCAATGAAGCAGGAAATAACTGAAACTTGAATGACCAAGGCGATGTAGCCTTGAGTTCATTTCAAACAATAAGCCAAGTTGGCAAGCCTATGTGAGGGCTCAGTAACTGTTTCCTCGCTCATACATTGATTATATATACATGTGAAATTGGGTGATTACATGATGGCTTATGGTGCTATGTATCTCATAGACAATTGGAATGTTGTCTAACCTACTTCATACCATTTTGGCAGAAGAGAATGCCGCCCAGGCGAGACACAAACACCAGTACGCTGCCAAGAACAGAAGCCGAGCTGCAAGAATGCATCTCACAGGCGATTGCTCGACATGAAGCCCTCCGCTCTAAGCACAACGATGGCACTGCTGGGAATAACCCTCCAACTGGCTGCACCTATAAACAATTCCTGGACTGCAAGCCACTGAATTTTGATGGCACAGAAGGTGCCGTTACATTTGTACGTTGGGCAGAAAAGACTGACTCCATTCTAAGAATGAGTAACTGCTCACCTCAACAGAGTGTTACTTATATCTCAGGGTTATTCGTAGACGGCGCACTCTCCTGGTGGAACCTTCAGGTTCAAACCCTTGGTGCGGATGCTGCTTATGCACTAAACTGGGACGAGCTCAAGGAAATGATGGAAAAGAAATACTGTTCTAGGGCTGAAATCCAGAAGATTGAGGTGGAGTTCTGGAACTTGAAAATGGACGGACCAAAGATTCCTGAATACGTCCAACGATTTCACGACTTGTCTAGGGTCGTCCCCTACTTAGTCAAACCGGAATCCAAAAGGGTTGAACGATTCATTTGGGGACTTGCACCTCAGATCAGGAGCATGGTTACTACCTCAAAGCCCTCAACCATTGCAGAGGCTATCGATATGAGTGTCACCCTTACTGAAGAAGCTCTACGTGTGGGAAAATTTTCAGAATCTGAGGATAACAAGAAAGAGACTCATGTGGAGTCATCAGGCAATAAGAAGAGGAAGTCTTCGAATCTAAAGATGAGCACCCAAGTCAACTGTGGAAGCTCTAAAACAGGCAAAAGAAAGAGAGTGAACCCGCCGCCTGGAAGGAAAACTGATGAAGCCACTAATAAGGCTAGTGGTAAAATATACTCGGGGACTAAGCCGAGATGCGGGGAATGCACTTTTCACCATGAAGTTCGTTGCCTAAGGCCTACGTGCGGAAAGTGTGGAAAAGAAGGACACAACAAGGATGCCTGTTGGGCGAAGGACCCAGATGGAAGAAATAAGAGAATACCAGGCTGCTACAAATGTGGTGAAGCATGGCACTTTAGGAAAGATTGCCCTAGGAAGAAACAAGCAAGGAAGGGTTTTCATGATCGAAACTCGTGAAGCACGCCAGGATCCAGATGCGGTTACGGGTAAGTTCCCTATTAACCATCCTAATGCATCTACTTTTAATTAATACTGGCAACAACTTCAACCTTGCATGCTTAGAACTTAAGAAACCGCTTGGCCTAGTAAAATAGACGTCCCGTATTCCTTAGAAATGGACATAAAGAAGGCTAGTTTAAACAGTCGAAGCAATTAAGGATTGCATTTAGGGACTCAGAAGGCCGAAACCTTCTGTTACCATTGACTCCTGATGTCATAATATGATAGTCAGCATGGATCAGAAATCCAAGTATACAGCTGAAGTTGTTCGATATGAGAAAATCAGACGCATCCCTCATGCGGATGATGAAACCCAACTTTCCTGCAATAGGTGCAAGGATGCCAGACCCCACAAGGTGGCAGATCTACGACATCCCTCATTGGTCGAAGAGGCATAGAAACGCCTCCGAATAGACTGCATAGCCTGAGAACATCCCCGTGACGGAGGGAGTCCCAGTAGCTTTTCGGAAGACTTGCCAGGAACGCCTCTCCGTAGCGACGAGAAGAGTTCAGGATAAATCGCGTGCCAGGAGCAGCACCAGTGACGAATGACGCCATACCGACTAGCTTCACCAGCGAAGCATGAACCTCTGATATAACTGCAAGAGCTGCTAGACAGAGGAAATTAAGGACATAACATCCTTAGTTAAGGAGACAAGGAGAAAGTTGGTAGTCTCCACTTTACATAAACTTCAGAAAATTGAGAATCAGAATCCTTTGCCAAGGATCAACTTGAGGACAAGAGGTCCTCCACTGTGAATACAAGAGGAAATATCCCTAAAACGACCTTTAGGACTTGCTTCGAGCATTACGAGATCCTTGTCATATCATTTGGCTTAACACATGCATCGACAATATTCATGGACCTCATGAATCGAACGTGTGAGCCATACCTGGATAAGTCATATACTTGTTGACTACATTCTTATATGGCCAACGACCAAGGAAGGTCGTGAGCAACAGCCGCAATTTACCTTGCAACTCTTAAAGAAAGCACAGTTACGTGCAATGATGACGAAAAGCGGATTTCAAATTCGCAAGGTGAGAACCATAACCAAGAACGAAATTCATGCCAACCCTGCAACCAAGAGCTAAGGAGCTAGAGTTGCAATTATGTGACGTCTCTCGACAAAGTCTCGATTGTACGTCGATGCAACGAGACCACAACATTGCGCACACGGCACATTGATTAAGGAATCACGAGAAGAGATCTTGATATAGATACAGTGATTGCGCGCCGCAACTGGACGTCATTACCTGAAAGAAAACGTTGCACGATCTTTATTGATCACAAGGGTTGCAACACACCGATGATCGTAAGAACTCAAATATGAACTGAGCTGCTGAACAATGCAGACTTTATGAACACAATATGTTCCTGTGTGATAAACTTTGATGAAAAGTCGGAACACTCACTTGCCCTTAATGGAGTTTTCCTACAACGGTATCTATCACACCGTTGTCTAAACCGCTTCGTGTAAAGCTTTAGACGGAACATAATGAGTAAATTCCCGTCATGTTGAACGGAGACGAGAAATAAACAATCAACTGGCCCGAGATGGCCCAGGAAAAACTAGAGGCAAGATCCTTCAGATATGTGATCGTATCAGGACAGCCCGCAGAATACAGAAAGATAGCGCCGATGAGCGGCATAAGTCGAAAGAATTTGAGACAAGAAGTATGGCTTAAATGAGAGCCTCGCCTAGAGAAGGCGTAGTGTGAGTTGAAAAACGAAAGAGGTTGAATCCCCGGTGTAGGGATCAGAACCATTGCTCACAAGATGAAGCTCCCAGAAAAAGATCAGTAGTGATCGCGACACATTCATGTGTCTAGTCTGTAGAGGAGTCTGACTTAAGGAACAGTCGTTGTTCCCACAAATAAAATTCACGTCAATGACAAACGACAAGAATTAATATAGAAACCTGTTAAGGTTTTGGACCAAGAGTCCGTGATAATATAGAAACCTGTTGAGGTTTTGGACCAAGAGTCCGTGATACTATAGAAACCTGTTGAGGTTATGGACCAAGAGTCCACAAGATACAGAAAAGACATGATCGATCTTCTTGAGTATGAAAGAATTCATGACATGACCCAGAGATTTCATGGGATCATAAAGACAAATCATGAATCTAAGTGACCATATTGGTTTCACAACTCCCCTGCGACCGATGGCATCGCTTGAATTTCGGGACGAAATTCTTTTAACGGGGGGAGACTGTGACAACCGTCACTTTTCCGTACATTCCATACACGAAATGAATAGTAATTTGTGCTTAAATGACTGTGCATGATCTGATTTACCAGACAAATAAATTTCTGAATTCCATGCAAGTGAATTCATGCACATTTTGTGCTACAAAATATAGCTTTATGCATAAACGAGAGCGTTGCGTCAGAAATACTAGTAAACTCACCGGTAAGACACACTGTGTCAACAGAACTGCAGAAAGCAGTCAGACCATAAAATTGGAGCCTAGGTGTAGGTCCGACAGCAAGAATGCATTAAAACCCAAGAGTACATACAAGGGTTTAATATATATGCAATGCGAAAGCAAAATTAAGCACTGAAAAGCACCCGAAACGCACTTTAAGTGCATAATTCTAATAAATTCAGCTCAAATCAGCTTTTAAACGTATAAATATTATGCAGAAATTACGTTTTATCATTCAGAATATTTCCCCAAGTGTCGGGAATCAAAAGTGTTACAAAAGGACACTTAAAAGACACTAAAAAGTGTAATTTAGCACTTTAACGAACCGGTATCTAACCGAACAACCGGACATTACCCGGAACACCAAAATAATGCTAGAAGCATTGTTTTTATTTTTTTCTAAGCTAGTTAGGGTCCTCGAACACCCTAACACACTATATGTTACTTAAACACTTAGAACCCCAAAACATATTATTCAATGTGTAACTAGATTGTGTAACTAATACTTGAAACCAAACTAGAACCCCCCCCCCCCCCCCCCCGTTGGGACATGGGGTACTCACCAAGATTTTGTTGAGATTATTTAATTAGATTTGTTATGTTGATATGGGACATATTAACCAAAGGACACTTAAATGTTGGAAGTACACTTATAAGGACCACAAGTTCTAACCTATGAATCACTCATCACCCCAAACTCACCCAAACCCCTTCTCCTCCCTCTCTTGGCTACGGCCCAAACCATACACACCCACACATCCATTGCAAGCTTCATATCAAGCAATCTAAGGTGACTCCAAGGTGTAAGAAGCTAAGTTAGGAGGTGTGGAAGCAACGGAACTTGAAGGACCTTCTCCATTTGCTTTTATCCACCACTTTTACACTTTGAAACTTCCCTAGCCTTGTGCTAGTAGTAAGTGCTTCAAATCTTCATCTTGTTCTTATTTTTGGTGGTTAATAGGTGAAAGAATGATTAATTGATAAAAACTCTAAAGAACATAACCTAAAGTCTTGGACATAAGTGGTTAATGTTGGATAAAAAGAAACTATGTGTGTAAATCTTGTAGATCTTGTATGATTATGAATATTTGATGTTGTTTGTTAATAAAAGTAGGATGGATCATCATCAAGACATACTAGATCATGTCCAAGAACATGAACTAGTATTATGTTAAGTGCTTGAAATAAGAAAGATGATGAGACCATCCACCATGAACTTGAACTTGAATAAACATAAGGTTTCTTGTAAAATAGGGTTCTAAACTTGTAGATCTAAAGATCTACAAGTGGTTTTTCGGAAGAACCAAGCAAAAAAAATATAATAATATTAGTCTTGTTTAAAACCCGGATCTTACATGAACTAAATATATTTTTAGTAAATAAAGAAGTGTGTAAACACTTGTGTAACAAGGAAGTTCAACAAAGAAATATTTTTGTGAATCTTGACTAGAAGTTGTGAAACTTCATATTCTTTAAAAATAAAGTTTTTAAGAAATTTAACTTATTTTTAAAGATAACAAGACTTACTAAATGTGCTAGTAAGTTACTACACATTTTTATAAATATTCAAGTTCATGAAATGAAGAAATTAGTGATTATTGTTGATGATTATTGTTGATAATTGTTATTGATAATTGTTGACGATTTAAAAGAAAATAAACACATGTTTTGAAAACATGGGAAACCTCCATTTTTAGGGGAAACTCTGTCAAAATTTTTATAAATTTTGACACTTAGAAAAATATAAGTTTTTGAGAAACTTATTCCCTAAAAATGTATTTAAGAATATTACCAAGGTTTCCCAAATTTTTGGTGATAAGAAATGATGATTTCTTCAAGAATAAAAATGGATATAAGTATGTATATTTTTGAGAGAAAAATATATATATTATTTGATCACCAACTTTTGTGCTAAGTGTATATAGTATGTGTTATACGTGCTAGTGTATTAAGACTTAAAAATACACTAAACACTCATGAGGAGTATAAACATAAAAATACACATACAACATACAAGATACATAATTCGGGTGCAAAGTGCAAAACACGAGATACTTATATTAATTTTAGAGAAAATAATATAAGTAAGATACGTAGTTAAAAATATAGAATATTTTTAACACAAGAATACGTACACAAGAGATAGTGACTGTACTTGTGCGATACAAGTCTAGTGACTAACGTTAAGAAAACACGTATAGGTCACGACGCTAGATAAGCAAATCCGGTGAAGTTTACCACGCAGGAACGCAAAGTTGTGAGTTCATGCTCCCCCTTTTCTTTTAACTGTTTTCAGTTTTTATAACTCTCGGGGGTGAAATACATGTTACAAATATTATAATTTTTACAAAGGGTAAAAATACAAGAAGCACTCTTGGTGAGAACGAGAACCGAGTGCAATATGATTTGAGAATACGAGAAGCACTCGTGGTGAGTGCAATATGATGAGCTTTAAGAAAAGCCTAGAAAATACTAGATCATGTGAGCATAGACTAATACAAAAGATGCCATAAAGTCTTGGTGAATACTAGTACCAAGCCATTAAAAACAATCATTAATTAGGGACGAGGGTTAGATCTAACGGGTACGGCCGAGCCCCACTCATGGTCCTTATGTGACCTCATGAGTGCTTCGGTGTCCCAGTCGAGGGAAAATCGACACAGTCGAGGGAAAATCGACACAGTCGAGGGAAATCGACGCAGTCGAGGTTAATCGACACAGTCGAGGGTAATCGACACAGTTAAAGGAGAAAATACTTGTGACACCCCAGGAAAACCAGTAAACTACATAACACAACTAGCTTCCTCAGTAACCACGTGCTAAATTTCGGGACGAAATTTCTTTCAAGTTGGGGATAATGTGACAACTCGAGTTTCCAAGATTTCATCTTCGCACTATTGCACGTTAATTGTTTAGATTTTTTATTGGCACGACTTGTTTGTTTCACAACTGTACACGTTGTAATAGGTTAAATCGTATTGTGACTGATATATTATATCCGGTGTGTATTAAGGGTGTTGTTAAGTGTGTTTTATTTATATTGGTGTGCATCATAGTGTGTGTATATATGTTGATGTGTAAATAACATGCTGGTATTGATGATGTGTTTTGTGTAATTAAGAACAACACTAAATAATGGAGCATGACCGAAATCACCCTCTAGGCGAAAACACTCTCACCCACGAAAACATTTCTGATGAAAACACATTTGTGTTTTCGTCCACCTTATGGCTAACGAAATCCAGTGGGCCTTTGGCCCAGTAACTAGGTGTTATATGTCTTGGTCGATCTTTACGTGAATGTTTACGAACAGAAAACCCTAGAGCACTTCTCTAACTTTGACGGCAACTACAAGCCTACGGAACCTTCTTGTGCCATCAATCCATTAGTTTTCAATCTCGGTTAGTGTTCAATCTGCATGTGATTGACTGTTTGTTGCCATCGTTGAATGTGTAATTGGAATCATGATTATGTGATACTATATAATGTTTGATTTCATATTAAATCAATTTGTATGTAATGCTAGGTTCAATGGTTTTCAAGTAATCACATGAATATCAGTTGCATCGATTTTGGAAAAGTCAATTTCATTAAATTGGTGGGCATCAGTGCATGTAATCAAACTTTAATCGGTCCACTCATTCTATTGCATTCAATAGAATTGTAATAGGTTGTCAGTATTATCACATGAAGCTTTAAAAGGTGCAAAGTTACTCGGTCCAATTAAAATTCATTGTGTGTATAGTGGTCGGCCATGTTAATATTTCAGATTTGCATGATCATAATAATCTGATGAAAAACACAACCTGTTGTTAATAAACTTTTTATTTAATGGCCGACACACTTGAATTTTTCACATGTAATCGGGTTCTTTGAATTAAAGGAGGTGAGATATCCATATTCCATGAATATAATTGGACCACAAGATCCATTGACTGTTTGTTAAAATTCTCGATATAGTGGATTGTAAGTTGTTTGTTGATTGGACCACCTAGTTAGTGTTGATATAATCTAACCATGTGCCTAGTAAATGGGTATTGTCTTCTGTAGTTTAATATACTAGTTCTATGTGGAATAAATGATATTTAAGTGTGGCATGATGATTTTGTATGCATGATGAATGTATGAATAGATCTGATCGAATTCATGCTTGTTGCAACTGTTATAATTATTAGACAATCATTAGGGTTTTTTGTTGTAACTGTTAATGTTGGTGATGTAGCCGACGAAAACCCCCAACCCACTTGGAATCATCTCGACGAAATCCCAATGTGTTTTCGGCCCAAAGTTGATTGGCCCAACTGTTATGTCTGTTAAATCAAATAACTCAGTTAAACATGTCGACTGTGTTAAGTATGTTAAGTATATGAACTTCTTTTAAGCTTATAACCTTATTAAGTTATTGACACTGTTAAAAACATGTTAACTCTGTTAAGGAGGAAACTCTCTGTTAACTCTGTTAAGGCAAGTTGATTAACCCTGTTAATTAATTAACCTCGTTAGCCAATTAACTTTGTTAACTTTATTAACTCTGTTAAGTATGCAACCCCTGTTAAACGGTTGAGCTGTTAACTCCGTTATATCAGTTAAGTGGTTAACCCTGTTAAGTGTAAACTGTGTTAATTCAGTCAAACACATTAACTCTGTTAAGCATGACAATTAGTTAAGGAACTTGCATGTAACTTTGAACCTGGTATGATTGGCAAACTGGTTATGTGTTATTTTATGTTAAATGCCAAATCACTCTGTAATACTAATTGTACGTGAAACATTACGAACTTGAGCTGATTGAATATACGTGCATGCTATAGGACTTGACTGATTTCTTGTGAGCACATAACTTAGCATACCGAGCAAACCAAGGTGAGTTCACACTCTTACCAAGGCATGGGATTCCCGGGGTTGGGAATGGGTTTGGATGATTACTTATGCTTAAATTGTTATCGGAACTACATACCATAGGCCTCGGGAGAGGAAGGTTATTGGTAGGTACTGCTAGACTAGTGATACATATACTTCTCTTCGCACACACGCCGGGAATGGCTGCGATAATAGAACTAAACTTCGCACACATGCCTGGAATGGCCGCGATTCGAATACTAAACTTCGCACACATGCCTGGAATGGCCGCGATACGAATACTAAACTTCGCACACATGCCTGGAGGGCCGCGATACGAATACTAAACTTCGCACACATGCCTGGAGGGCCGCGATACAAATATACCTAGTCTAGAAAACATGGGAAACCCCCACTAATCTTCGCCAACATGCCTAGAGGGCCGCGATACAAATACATACGAAACATGGTTCACTAAATGAACATACGGTTTACAATACGATTACTATAACTAAGTGAACTCGCTCAACTTTGTTGTTGACTTTCTGTTACATGCCTTGCAGGACCTTAGGTACACATGGAGCTTGCACGGGAGGCGCAGTCGTTGTGGGACATGAATCGTGGATGCCACGTTAAACTTTATAACACTTTGAACTTGATACTTATGTTGGGATTTCATATTATGCTTCCGCTACTTATTCTATGTTTTTGAGTGAACACCAATTGTATTGTGATGGATTACTTTTACTTTTACTTATTACTTATATGTTCAATATGATTGGTGGCTTGATCCTGGTCATGTCACGCCTCCAAGCGGTGGTACTCCGCGTGTGGATTTTGGGGGTGTGACAATACTAATGCTCCTATGTACTCACATGCCTTAAAGGAGAAAATACTAATGCTCCTATGTCCTCACATGCCTTGAAGGAGAAAATACTAATGCTCCTATGTCCTCACATGCCTTAAAGGAGAAAATACTAATGCTCCTATGTCCTCACGTGCCTTAATGTCCTTGTATAAACAATCATTTAAAACGTGGGGTACACAAGAAAACTTGAAAGATACTTGAGTACGTGGGGTACTCAAGAAAATGGGAATTATACTTGAGTACGTGGGGTACTCAAGAAAGACTTGAATAATACATGACACATATTATGTTTTCATACAAAGTATAAAAACGTGAAATACAAAAACGCATGAACTCGCTCAACTTTGTGTTGATGTTTTCCAAAATTACATGTATTTCAGGTGACAGGATGGATCTTGGGCGCAAGTGTCGTAACTAGAAGTAGACTACAAGTTTAGATGTCATCCACTTTTGTTGAATAGTAACCTTGTCAAAGGTCGTGTTTTGAAAACTTAAATAACAAGTGTTTGTAATACTCAAATTTTCATGAATGGATGAACATCGTTTTGATCATGTAGTTGTTTATTACGATTGAATGCAATGATAACAAGCTAGTCACACATCATACGCTTCCGCAAAAGACAGGGTGTGACATAACATGTGGCACTTGACCTTTGGAGGGTGTTAGGGGCTGTTAACATGTGTTTAAAATGGCTTTTTCTGATCAGAAGGGGCCTCGCGTGACGCCAAGGGGGCTAGGTGTCACGCTAGGGTCCCCCTAATCAGCAAACACTTTCTAATGTTCACCTTTCAGTCCCCGTTGCGTATTAAGGCCATTTCTGACATGTTTAAGGCTCGTTAAATCATTTTCAAGGCTCCACAAGGATGCCTAAACATTGTGGTCATGAAACATGCTCAAAAATATGTTGGATGTCAGTTCGTTTGGTCGTACGATCGCGATGTTCGGTTAATTACGACGGAATGCGCATAAGCGCGAAAAACGATCTAAATTGCATGACGAATGGATTTTTCTTATGCCAAACACTAAAATAAAATATTTTAGTGCTTACATAAATTTTTGGATGTCCGGAGGTATTCAGAACGTAAGTTATGCGCGAAAATGTAAACTTGTGCACTTTTTGACGCTTTTAGTCCCTGAATGACCCAAAAGTTTATTTTAGCACACCGAACCCCTCAAAGCCTATTTATAAGCTATATAAAGGATATTTAAGGTGTGTTTAACTTATGGTCTTGTTTCGGAATGTCTGTTACAGTTCAAATTGGCTTACTTTCGCAGTTTGTCAAGTTTAGTCCCTGTAAGCGAATTAACTTGTTTTTGCCATACCGAAGCCTTTAAAACTTACTTCTAAGTTATGTAAAGGTTATTTAAGGTATGTTAAGCCTATTTCACTATTCCGGAGTGTTCGTTGGATTAAACTGGTTATATTTACGCATCAGAGCGCGTATAACCCTCCAGAAAGCGATTTAAAGCTTAAAATCGAACAATAGTTGATATGTGCAAACGATACACATATTTTTACAAATCCCAAGTATGAAATACAATATTTCATTGGTTTGGAATTTGTTTGTTGGTTGAAGTGACACAGGTGTCACAGTCTCCACTACTTTAGGAAATTTCGTCCCGAAATTTAATTTCAGAGGAAACTTGTTAAGACAGCTGTGACGGTTTCGCCTTCTAATAGATCCATTGAACCCTTAAGTAAAACTCTGGGCTATGTTAGGACTCTTAGAGAATTTGTTAACCCTCAAAGTGAATTCCTTGTAATAGTAAAACATGGAATTTTGAACTACGGACAGAAGAACGTTTCTTATGAAGACTTATCATAGGAAACTTGGTGTGTGATTGAGATCAGAATTGGGGAGTGTAAGATAAAATGACATCGGTCAAGGTCCAAGACTTCTCCCGTATCATTATTCTTGTCACTATAGGTCTTAACACATGACAAAGCTTCCTGTGGTTTCTGTGCACTGAATTCCATAATTATGTAGGCCTCCATAATTACGTAATTCCTTGCACAGTCCGCACAGTTCATTTCATAATGTGTAGGAAAAAAATCACTTGAATAAACATGAAGCGACTCGACTAGACCACCAAAGGGTCCTTTCAATTAGATCAATGAACGAGCATTTTAACTAGATCAACACATGATCTTCTTAACTAGATCGTCGTATGATCTCCTTAAATAGACCACTTAAGGGATCTTTTTAGTTATATCATCACATGATATTTCTAACCAGATTTTTGAAACCATGTTTAACTAGACCTCTCAAGGGGCCTAATTTTAGGATAGTACTTTAAAACCCAAGGGACTTGACTACTACGTAGAAGTCCATTAAGGATTTAAGATAGTAACTTTGGATATCCTATTATGAATCTCTCGTATAAGATATGGAAGATTCTACGAGGATTTGGATGGATCACATACAACCATAAAACATGTAAGAAAACACATAAGCACAAAATTAGTTAACTTGATTCTTTAATTTGTTATCTTTAGGTATGGATATTTAAAGCTCACTAGGAATCCAATCCATGGATTTCATTTGGTACTTTAATGATTTTTAAGGATCTATCTATAAAGATAGAGGGATTCTCAATAAGAGTTTGGCTTTGTTTCTTAAAAGAAACGAGTGTTTAAGGTTCTTGGGGAGACCACAAGTGATCATAAAATGACAGAACCACACGAGTAGTTTGTCTTTGGGTTGACATCATAAGGTTGCATCAAACATTCACATAAACGCATAACTTTTACAGAAATAAAAACAACAAATCTTTATTTATGTAACAACCGAATTGTCTTGAAGTGTCAAAAGATAACAACCAAGGAATTACAAAACACTAATTGTTCACTGCTGCATCATTGTTCACGTTTGCCTCATTGATGTTGAACACTTGTCCACGCGCCGGAGGTATGTTAACAAGTCTTGGGCAATTGTTCCTGTAGTGGGTAAGGTCACCACAGTTATAACATGGCCCCAGAGGGAACCGTGCTTGAACAGCAGCAGGGTTTGCAGCAGCTTGATTTGCATAACGACAAACATTGATCAAATGTCCCAACCGCCCACAGTGGGTACATTTGTGACACTGCTCTTGCTCTAGATGATGACGGTTGCACTTGTTGCACAAAGGTGCGGTACCAACATAGTTTTGCCTTTTGCGAGGTTGTGCTGGCTGGTTTGGTGCAACTTGTTTGTCTTGAGCAGTTACAGCGTAGTTTTGAGAGGCTTTGCGCTTCTTCTTCTTGGACACCTCAACATTTTCTTCCTTTGGTTCCACTTGAGCAGTCTTGTCAGATGGTCTTGAGTCGCCCTTCCGAAACAACTTGCGCTTCCTGATATGGGATTCAGTCAGAGTGGCAGACAATTCAATAGCTTGTCTGACAGTAGTAGGGTTGCTGCCAATAACAATATCCTGAACTACGTCAGGAAGACCATCAATGTATTTCTCAATCGCCTTATCCAAAGGCTTAACCATAGTAGGGCATAACAAGCTCAATTCCTCATAGCGGTCAGTATAGGCTCGATGTTCCCCACTGTCTTGCTTCAAATCATCAAATTCCCTTTCTAGAGCCCTTAGCTCATAACGAGGACAGAATTCCTTCATCATAAGATCCCTAAGCTCAGCCCAAGTCTGTGCTAATGCAACCTCAGCACCGCGGTCTCTCATAACCCCGTTCCACCACGTAAGGGCCCTCTTCTGAAATACACTCGAAGAAAACTCGACCTTGCGATTGTCAGGGCACTGAACGTGACGAAAAGTATTCTCAATGCTCTCGAACCATTGAAGAAGCCCAGTCGCTCCCTCAGAACCACTAAACTTGAGTGGTTTAGCCGAGTTAAAATCCTTGAATTTGCATGGAGCATGATTGTTGTTGTTGGCTTGGATCCATTGAGCAAAGAGGTTTGGGAATTGAGCAGCCATTTGCTGCGCAATGATTTCTGCCAGTTCGGCAGTCGCTATCTAGTTTTCGTGTCGAGGAGGCATTCTAAAAGAGGAAAACATGAAAGGAAACGAGTGAGAGAATTAGACGAAAAGAATGAGATGAAACAAATCTGATGAAAGCAAGGATAGTGGTCATTTGTTTGTTACTACAAAGCAACAAACGACCCCGGTGATTAATCAAAGTAAATAGGTCAAAAAATAATGTATCGCGAAGACATGCTCGCCTATAAGTGGACACTCACCCCAAGAGTTCCCAGGTAAGAGTGACTGGTCCGATTATGTGGATTTGTACGAACACTCTAGCCTTAGACAGAAAACTCAGGGTACAGGCACCCACCCTTCCAGTTTGCACGTGTTCACATTATTTAGACTAACTTTGACGGGATTTTGAGAAATTAAAGGGTTCAAAACCATATAATAAATCATCCTAGAACAGATGATTAGTTTTCAAAGCGGGATAGAAATTTGTGTTCTTATTGTGGTTGTCACCTAAGAATAAGTGACGGTATTGTTTTAAAACTGAACACAAGAAAACTTGTGTTAGGGTCCTACGAAGGTTATAGTCTAGGTCAAAGCATTACTAATAACCTAATTCCCTATAACCATTGGCTCTGATACCAACTTTTCTGTCACACCCCGACCACGTAAAGCAACTAGACGTGGCGGAAACGTCGGGGAGTGTTGTAACATAATCATTGTTTCATAACCATGGAATAAATAAATTCTGTTTTACTGAATAAATGAACTCGTTGTTTTAATACAATCAAATAAGTACAACTATGATCTTCCAAGTTTTAAAGTTGCTAAGGTACGAGTCCATCCTAAATGTAGCATGTATCAACAATCATTGTAAAGCAGTACCTGAAACATGTGTAAAAATAGGTACGTCAGCATAAAAATGCCTGTGAGATACATAGGTTTTGTGAATGTAGGATTCATGACTTATAAGTTTAGAAAATGTTGTTTAACAAAAGTCAGTCATGATCCTTGTAAATTGATTTGTTTTGTAAATCGCTTGAAAAACAATAAGTTCAGATGATACGTATAAATAAGAGAATAATGTATGGTTAAATGTATAACCAAGTAAAATGAGTTGTATAAAGTAAATTGTTTGTAAACCAAAGTCTTGTAAGAGAATCGTGTTACTTGTGTAAAATGTATAAGTCCAAATTGAATGATTCAAATAACGCTAGGATATGTAATACCATACAAACACTTATATATAGGAAGTACCAGCGGCGTATCCACCATGCTTGTATCATATTACATACGCCTCGTTACTCAAGTCACTTACTCAAACCAAACCACCAATATAGAATGTTCATGTTTAAACCATGTAATGTGTAAACAAAAGTTATGTATGTTAAGTAGAATGAGACTACTTAAACCATAAGTAAAAATGTACAAAACAAAGTGGTTGAATAAATCAAAAGATATGCTCTGTAAAATAATATAAGGTTAAACGAATAACCTTATAGTGGCATATCAAAAGTATACTTTGGATTTGTAAGTAACATATTAAACTATGTTTTGGTTTCATAAATAATATATCAAAATATGCTTTGGATGTGATAAATAACATATTAAACTATGTTTTGGTTTTGTAAATAACATATCAAAATATGCTTTGGATGATTAACATAATATATGTTGGTTTTGTACAATACCACACATGAGAGTATATCAAACTATACTTTAAAAGTGTGATTTAAGAATTCATTCAGACCTAGTGCATCAAAATACACCTTTGAGACTATAAGGATACCACAACGGCAATCCCTATTTGGATGGAGAAACAAATTGGTTTCAGACATTCCATGACAACAGGAATGGGGTGTCAAATCCTATAGCGCTATATCATACTAACAACCGGTCTGGTGAACATAAAATAAGTACAATTCAACATTTTATTTTATGTTCTTTGAGAAATCAGTGTTTAACCCATAGATAGTCATTTAGTTTGTCAAAAGATAAGTAATAACATGTATAATCAATTATACTTTGAAATCATGAAAATAACACATAGGTACACATGCTTCACCCCAAAATAGTTTGGAAAACGGTAAAATAGGGGAACTATGTACTCACTTGAGATTGCTCAGAAGTCCTAAGATAACCACCAAGCAATGCTAGAGATCACCGAATCAAACGGCACCTAATATAGGTAACTATGTTAATAAACCGGACCTAAATCGGAGGATTTAGATAGAATGAGGGTTCGTAAACCAAACGAGTATGGTGACTCGTGTAATATGGTTTAACAAAGCCTACATACCAAATGAAACCTAACATAAGTGCTTACGACCCATTACGACGCGTTTAGGTAGCTTATGCTACTTTAACGCGTCGTTCGCGTGAAACGCGTTCGGACCGCCTAACTAGTCCTATGACAAGTAACATATGCCTTAACATGTCTAATATTGTTGTCAAATCAGTTTAGATGTCAAAAGTTATGTTACATATGTTTAAAATGAATTTTGGCATCAAAGGGGTATTTTGGTAATTTACCTAAGGCATATAAACTACCTATCATACAACTAACTAAACGTCGTGACCATAAGGTATAACCTCGGAAGGTTATTCCCTATATACTATGGTCACCTAATGTGTTTGGTCAGATCCTAAAGATCGACCAAATGGGTCGGGTTCGAAAGTATAAGCGATTGTTTAGATCGCTTTACGACCCTATATAAGCACTAAACTAAAAGTGACGAGCTAAGCATGCTAAACATGCTTAACTAAGTTTAGAAAACAGGTTTGGTATCAAAACAAACGGTTTGATACCCATAAGTAGTTTGGTTACAAAATACGCAAGAATACGTATTCTGACCGAAACTACGGCTCGTCACTGAGCCTAGATAACGTGGTAATCAGTAGGCATAGTCACAAGGGACTATAACCATCGAGATTACAATCACGTTGCGAAGTTCAAACGAACTTTGCATTGACCATAAACTGGTCAATGCAGAAAGTCAAACAAAGTTTGACTTTCGGACTCGAAAAGCAATAAAAGAACGAAGGAACACTTACAAAGGGTCCCCGAATGCTAATCTAGATCAAAATAGCTCAGGTATGAAACAAAGGTTTCAACTTAGAGCAAATTAGATCAGATTCTTGTGAGGAAAAGTGAAGGGTGGAGGTGGGTATTTATAGTTTTCGGTCCACCGTTAGGATCGTTTCTTGGAGAAGAGGGAATGATCACATCCCTACACTTGTTGGAAAGTTATGGTAGCTGATTTTGGCCACCATAAGAGATTAACATGTGGCACTTGACCTTTGGAGGGTGTTAGGGGCTGTTAACATGTGTTTAAAATGGCTTTTGCTGATCAAAAGGGGCCTCGCGTGACGCCAAGGGGGCTAGGTGTCACGCTAGGGTCCCCCTGATCAGCAAACACTTTCTAATGTTCACCTTTCAGTCCCCGTTGCGTATTAAGGCCATTTCCGATATGTTTAAGGCTCGTTAAATCATTTCCAAGGCTCCACAAGGATGCCTAAACATTGTGGTCATGAAACATGCTCAAAAATATGCCGGATGTCAGTTCGTTTGGTCGTACGACCGCGATGTTCGGTTAATTACGACGGAATGCGCATAAGCGCGAAAAACGATCTAAATTGCATGACGAATGGATTTTTCTTATGCCAAACACTAAAATAAAATATTTTAGTGCTTACATAAAATTTTGGATGTCCGGAGGTATTCAGAACGTAAGTTATGCGCGAAAATGCAAACTTGTGCACTTTTTGACGCTTTTAGTCCCTGAATGACCCAAAAGTTTATTTTAGCACACCGAACCCCTCAAAGCCTATTTCTAAGCTATATAAAGGATATTTAAGGTGTGTTTAACTTATGGTCATGTTTCGGAATGTCTGTTACAGTTCAAATTGGCTTACTTTCGTAGTTTGTCAAGTTTAGTCCCTGTAAGCGAATTAACTTGTTTTTGCCATACCGAAGCCTTTAAAACTTACTTCTAAGTTATGTAAAGGTTATTTAAGGTATGTTAAGCCTATTTCACTATTCCGGAGTGTTCGTTGGATTAAGCTGGTTATATTTACGCATCAGAGCGCGTATAACCCTCCAGAAAGCGATTTAAAGCTTAAAATCGAACAAGAGTTGATATGTGCAAACGATACACATATTTTTACAAATCCCAAGTATGAAATACAATATTTCATTAGTTTGGAATTTGTTTGTTGGTTGAAGTGACACAGGTGTCACATTCCCCCATACAACTTACGGTTATAATGGGGTGAACCCACCAAAATATTCTCTTAGATCTTTACAATATTCTATTTGAATTATTGGAGAAATATGATCATGCATGTCCCCCACCAACACTAACACTTACACATAGCACCCCCTAACTAATCACCTATTTACCAAATAACTTTCATTTAAACACCCCCCCCCCCTAATTGTGACCGTCCCCTAGGGACCCCATCTCCACAAAATTGAGTTAAATCTTCTTGTCACCTTCTTGGAATTAGTGGGATTTGAATGATCATGTTGGACTCCAAGGAACATATACCTAATAGCCACTAAAGATGGATTATTAAATAATCATTTTACCTTCTCATTAAACACCCCAAGAATTTCTTTCTCCCTCTCCACACAAGCTACGGCTCATCACCCCTATCCCAACTCCACCATTTTCATTTCACTAACAAGCACTCCAAGGTGATTTAGAGGTGCAAGGAGCTAAGTTAGGAAGCTTGGAGCTTTCGGAAGTTGAAGGACCTCTCACAATTGCTTTTATCCACCCGTTTTCTCTAGTGTTTCTTCCCTAGCTTCAAAGCTAGTAGTAAGCTTCTTTGATCATCTTTTATTTTATATTTATGGTGATCGTATGCTTGCGTTTTAGTAACATTTAAGCTAGAAACAGCATGCTGATTTGCATTTTCAGCCAACTTCAACTGGCTGTAACTGGATCATTATGAATCGAAAAACTGATTTTCTGAAGCCTAAATTATGTATTTTTTTAAAAACGGATCAAATGGCACTGTAATCGTAATTTTTCGAGGTCGTTTACTATTTTTAAAGGACT
>JARYGA010050107.1:0-34486 GCA_030545235.1 Helianthus tuberosus
AACCATACTTTAAAGGGTAACTAAGCTCACTTAACACACTAGTAAGTTACTACAATTTTTTGTAAATTTTCAAGTTCATGAAGTAGTAGTTTATGCTTGATTTTGGCAAATTGGTAAGTAATGGTTGATTTGTTGTTGATTGTGTTGAATTATAAAAGAAAATGATATGCTTTGAAAGCATGGAAACCTCCATTTTTAGGAGAAACTATGGCAAAATTTTTCTAGAAATTTAACACTTAGAAAAACATTTTAAACAAATATTTACAAGTATATTTTAAACCATGAATTTTTATATAAAGTTTGCCATAATTTTTGTTACAAATATTATAAATGTTAGAGGTTGGTTTTTGTAAATAAAAGTGACTAAATATGTATTTAGGAAAATATATATTTAGATGTCATCATGTGTGTGATTATTTGTATACTATGTGTATTAGTTATATTATTTTAGGACTTGAAATAATATAACTCATCAAAATACCAAGAAATTACAATCCAAAATATTACCAAAATTCCATGAAATAAATAAATAATTTATACCCAAAATACGTATTATCGTACGTATAAATACACACCGGAATACGCCATCGATACTTGGCAAAAATATACAAGGATTTGAATACAAATACACCCATCCTTGGGAAGTTATACATGTACAAATACATAAAAGTGTCAAGTTAAAATATATTATTTTAACAATTATTCCAAAATGAAATAAATATAAATTAAGTTAAAATATTAATTATTTTAACAAATGATTATATAACTTGGAATAATATTAAAGACACAATGAAACATAACTTAAAGACACTGATAAAGAATAAAAGGTCAAGGCACAACCCACCCATCTAATAAACCGTAGTACGTTGTATGAAGTCATGCGAACGAGTATCAGCTATGAGTTACGTTGGATTGAATTGAAGAACGCAAAACTGTGAGTTCATGTCCCCCTTTTCTTTTAACTGTTTTCGGTTTTATAACTTTGGGGGTGAAGTACATGTTACAAATTGTTTACAAACGTTTATATATTGTATGGTTAGCTAAGGAAAGATACTGCTAGATCATGTGAGTGGTGGGTACAACGCTTAAGACCATTAATCCTCATTGTAGGACCGAGGGACATGAGTGATAGATCTATTTGGGTGTAGCGAGCCCCACCCATGTGGACCGGGGTTTGGCCCATGAGGTAACTCTGTCTTATAGCCGGAAGCCCGGTGCAAAATCTGCTAGGTTTGAGCCTTCCTTCATCACGTCACACATATTAATGGCCTTGCAAACCATTAATGATCTGTTTTCCTTGTTTGCTTTCATACCATGGTTTAAAAATATATACATACTTACTTATGATGATTACAAAGTTTATTCGAGCTCACACACTAAACACATGAACTCGCTCAACTTTTGTTGATGTTTTTAAACTACATATATTTCAGGAAACTAAGTATGGATCTGGCGGGCGTTGAAGTTTTCAAGGGTTGTTTGGAATAATAGATGTCATCCGGTGTCTAAGGATTTGGATTGCGTATCTTATCCTGGATGAGATACAAAATTCAAAGCCTAGCTTTTATTAAATGTCTTTTGTGAAGTCCTTATGGAACTTAAAACCTGTTGGTGTTGTATTCTGAGCGCGAAGTCTGTGTTTTGTTATGGTTGAATGCAATGATATTAAGCAAGTCACACATAATCACGCTTCCGCAAAAGTCAGGGTGTGACAGTTTGGTATCAGAGCTTCGATTGTAGCAAACTAGGATTCTTTCTCAAGTCTAGACTACAATCACTAGGGCTCTCACGAAAATATTTTTACAACATGTTTTCATTGCATACACAAAACGCCCAGATCCATGGAACAAACATTTTTACAAAAGGAAAGACAGGAAACACGATTGCAAGGTTACATTTGTGGTTTAGTCTGGGAAAGACTAGGAAGGATAGAAAGGATTCGTGAGGAATAATGAGGATACATGATTTCATGATACATTATCTCTGATTGCATACTAAATGATAGTGGTTAATATATGTGCATATGTTATGATTATTCTATTACAGGCACTATGTCTTCTTCCGAGAGCGGACTATCAGATGTTGACGACCTGATGGCTGTAGTCTCAGATGATGAGATTGTACCTGAGCCCGAGATACTTACATCCGACCCTGAGAGCGACCCCGACATGCTATCAGATGACGAGGACGACTTTCAGCCGTTCGCGTTGCCTGACTTTGGAGATGATTTACCCCTGGCTGATGGTATTCCAGGCGAGGATCCTTTTCTCATTCCTGATTCAGTCCATGACCATCTTATCATTGGGCATCCCGATGGTGAGCATATCGTGGCTCCGATCCTCGATCCTATTCCTCTCGTGGTCATTCCTCCCGAGGATTGGCCTTTTGACGATCTGTTTGATGATTACGTTGATTTGTTTGTTGATGGTCCTCCTGTTGACACCCATGGTGATGGAGAGATAGACGAGGATGTGATTGTTGTCCCACCTCCTGAGATTCTTGTTGTTGAGTTATCCTCTGATTCTAGCTTACACTCCGTTTCAGATTCCTTTGAGTCTGTGACGTCTTCGGCTTTACAGGCGGTCGGATTACAGCGCTATGCCACTGATTCTGATGATGATACTGCTATGTCTGTTGCACCATCTCCTCCACACGACCCGAGCTTGATCCTGAGCCAGATTTTGTTCCTCTTGATCAGCCTGATGTTGCACCTGCTGATCTTGAGCCCATGCCTGATCATAACCCTATTCCTTTTGGTTTACCAGACATTGCACCCCTTATTCCTGATCCAGTTGCTGCACCTGTTGACCCTCCTTTTGTTGAGCCATTCATTCCTCCACCCGCACCTGCTGATGTTGCTCCTTTTCCTCCTGTGGAGTCTGATGTCCATCACACTGATTTGCCTATCGTTTTCCTTCAGGACATACCCTCACCCCGTCTAGGGGAAGGTACTTCAGGCCAGCACCCGCGTGATGATCCTTATGCTTCAGCAGCCTTTCCACAGATCCCTCAGTCTGCACCGTTTGCTCCATTTACTTCCTCACCACTTGATGAGCCACTCCGATGGTTCCCACCGTACTCTATGCCGATTTCAGATCCCTATCATCCGTCCCATTTTGTTGGCTATACACAGGATGAGTTACTTTATTCGCTTCAGCTTCGATTTGAGGTTATGAGTCGCAGAGTCTTGGAGCTTGAGCTGACCCGCGTCCCCTACCATGTCCTTGTCAGCCTACTTTTGTTCCCCCACATTCATCACCGTCTCCTTTTGCACGTCCACCTGCTCCTCTTACTCCTTTTCCAGAGTTTGATGCTCGATTCCTTACCGCCGAGCAGCAGATCAGTTACTTGCTTTGTCATGTGTGCAAGCTCGAGGAGGAGCTCGCACATGTTCTCAGTTTGCTTTTCCTCCCTCCTCCACCTCCGCCATCAGTACAGTAGGTTTTTGGTTTATGCAGATTGCATTACTTTTGGTGAGAGCACCACTATTGAGCCGAGATTGCGAAGCCTTTTGGAGACCACCTTTTGTTCATATGATTCTTGTATACTGACAGACTTATTGAACAAGGGTAGTGTGACCCTGAGTCCCTTTTGATGTGATACTTTGTAAACAATATAACTATGGTCGATGATTAATGAAAGCCCAATCGTCATGTTCTCATTAAACACATTGTGGATTACTTGTTTATGCTATGACTATATTGATTAGCTGATTGCTTGCTATAATAAATGCTATTATATATGCGTACTATATATTTATTTTACGAATAAGACCTGACCTATCTGATCTTCTTCTTAGAAGATGCCTCCTCGAAGGAACGCTCAACTGCCCACGACCGAGGCAGAATTACAAGCGCGCATTACACAGGCCATCACACAGCACGAGGTCCTTCGCTTCAGACACAACGGAGGTACCTCAGGGAATAACCTACCTAACGGTAATGTTTAAGTCACCTAAGACACATTACAATACGTTTGGACATTTTCGAGTGTGCTTTGTTAATGCTTTCTGTGAATGATGCTGCTGGAGTTGCAGGCTGTACCTACAAGCAGTTTTTGGGCTGCAAGCCTCTGATCTTCGACATCATTGGAGGTGCCATAGCTTTTGTGAGATGGGTCGAGAATACGGATTCTATTTTGCGAATGAGCAATTGTACTCCAGAGCAACAAGCCACGTATATTTCTGGACTATTTCAAGATGGGGCTCTGTCATGGTGGAACCTCCAGGTTCAGATGTTGGGCGAGGTTGCTGCGTATGCTTTGACATGGAATGAGCTGAAAGAATTGATGCGTAGGAAGTATTGTTCTCAGGCGGAAATCCAGAAGCTGGAAATTGAATTTTGGAACCTGAAGATGGAAAGTCCAAAGGTGGCGGAATATGTGCAGAGACTTAATGATTTGTCGCGAGTTGTTCCATATCTGGTGGAACCAGAGTTTAAGAGGATAGAACGATTCGTCTAGGAATTGGCGCCTCAGATTCTGAGCTTGATGACGGCAACAACGCCTCTGATAACCATCGATGTGATTGACTTAAGTGTGGCACTCATTAAAGAAGCGATTAGATTGGAAAAATTTTCAACCCCTGACGAGAAGAAGGAGACTCATGTGGAGTCATCGGGGAAGAACAAAAGGAAGCTCACTGATTTCCAAAAGGGTGCTCGGGCGAATAACAACAACAATGCCAAAAAGGGAAAAAGATATATGGGTACCCTGCCTAAGTGCGACAACTGCCTACTTCATCATGCTGGGCCATGCAGGTATGGAAATTGTGATACCTGTGGCAAAATGGGGCATGCCAAGGAGACGTGTTGGCACGGTGTTGGACATGGAAATGAAGGTCGATGTCTGAGGCCTAAATGCGATAGGTGCGGAAAGGAAGAACACAGCGAGGATGCCTGTTGGGCGAAGTATCCCAAACAAGGAGGAAATGATGACGGCAACCAAGACGGAGACTATAGTGGTAGAGTTCCAGGTTGTTTCAGATGTGGGGACGTGGGGCACTTTAGGAAAGATTGCCCTAGGAAGAACCAAGCAAGGAAGGGTCTTCACTACCGGAGTCCGCGAAGCACGCCAGGATCCAGACGTGGTTACTGGTACGTTCCCTATTAATCAACATTTTACATCTGTGCTATTTGATATCGGTGATGACTGTAGCTTCGTACCTCTAGAGTTTAAGAATATACTTGGTTTAGTAGCTAGTAAGTTAGATATCCCATACTCGATAGAACTAGCTAATGGGAATCTAGTAGAAGCTAATGAAGTGATTAGAGGCTGTGTTATAGAGCTTGGAGAGCGTGAGTTCTCGTTAGATCTTCTGCCAGTTGAGTTGGGAAGCTTCGACGTAGTAGTTGGGATGGATTGGTTGTCGAGTAATCGAGCTGAGATTGTATGCCATGAGAAGGTTATCCGCATCCCGTTGGCAAATGAAGAGACGATCGTCATTCATGGGGAGAAGCAGGATACGCCTCTGCGGATTATTAGTTGTTTGAAGGTACGGAAGTTTTTGCGTAAAGGATGTGTTGCCTTCTTAGATCATATTGTGGACAAGGAGGCCGAAGAACTGAATCTAGAAGATATCCCTGTGATAAGGGAATATCCTGAAGTCTTCCCCGAAGACTTGCCAGGGTTACCGCCCCAATGACAAGTCGAATTTCACATTGACTTGGTTCCAGGAGCCGTGCCTGTAGCCAAGGCACCTTATCGACTTGCGCCTTCAGAGATGCAAGGGTTGTCAACGCAACTTCAGGAGTTATTAGATAAGGGATTTTTAAGGCCAAGCTTCTCGCCTTGGGGAGCTACAGTTCTGTCACCAAGAAGAAGGACGGTAGTTTTCGAATGTGTATCGACTACCGGGAGCTGAACAAGCTAACCATCAAGAAATCGGTATCCCTTGCCGAGGATTAATGATTTATTCGACCAACTGCAAGGATCCAACTACTATTCCAAGATCGATCTTCGATCAGGTTATCGCCAGCTGTGGATTTAGGAAAAAGTATGACGAGGAACATTGAGTCAACAATTTATTTTAAACATACGCTAATATTATGCTTTCTGCACGATACACAAAACAGTTATACACAGAATACAAAACTTTGAGAACCTAGGAAACATGTACTTAGGACCTTCGGGAACTTATGTCAAAGCTCATTAAAGGTTATCACTTAGGAACCACGTCTATTAACTCGGGCAAACACCATTAATCTGTCATGTATGCTATTTTAGTTAACCAAACAGGTGAAGTACTCGAATTTCTTTTATTGAAATTTCCACTTTTGCATCTAGCCAATAGATTTTTACATCTCTACTCCTCTTAATGGTAGTTGCATCGCGACAATTTTCTTCATTAGAGCAACACTCCTTTGTTTCGATACATGATCATTTCATATGTTACAAATGCATCCTTTGTTACGCATGTGGCTTCCCCTCAAAAGATCGTTTTCATCAAAGTTACAAATATCATTTCGCTATATTCAGTTATTGCCTGGTGCCTCGGATGATCCACATTATTGTAAGTATCGACTCCTTGATATTAAGTCAACAAAACCTTCTTGAAATTTCTTTTCCTTCGAGTTACATACATGGTTCATCTTTGTAACCATGCCGAAATTCCCTTGTCGATACATATGTTTATTGTTGGAATACGCTGAAACCAAGTTCAATTGCTTGAACTTGTCCATTTTGCACATTCAATTCAAGACACCGTATGATGTATCGATAGCATCATATTCAAATTCATTTTAGCAAGCGTTTCATTTGTTCTGAGTCATAGTAAACTTGTTTGGTCTACGACTCCATTAAATCGTTCGTTGGTTTTGACACCTTGTGGTGATGCTTTCACTAAATTGAAGCTTGCGCTAATCTCGTTTACGCGTCTCATATACGGATTTAATTGTTTATTTTACTTCCTCTAAATCCACTCTGATTTATCATGTTAAAGCAGTCTTAACACAATCGTGTGCTAAGACAATGGTACACAAATTCATTTTTATATTCCGGGGTACCTATCAATGTTTCTTTCATTATCATTCAATGCCTTGCAGTACTTATTGCTTTTTCATCTTCGATCGGAAACAGTAGTTCTTTGGTGTTCCATATTCAATTGAAAATCTTACGACGTCGTTTGAATTAAATTTTCAGGTTTGCTTCATAACACTTTCATTTGATTTCAAACACGGTGAACTTGTTCGGTCACCACTATTCTTGAATTGTCTCATTTACTACGACACCTCGTAGCATAGGTATAAACTTGTAGCCTGTGCTAATCATGGTCAACCGTTTCATACGAAACTACGTCTATTTTACGTTTGACTCATCATTTAAACACTCTTAATGCAATTATGTATTAAGATAATGATACACCAGATTCAGTTGTATATCATTTCAGTATATTCTCATAATTCAATAATGTCAACACACTAATTTTATCCATTTATTTGTTCGAAAGTTGACGGAACGTTTCATGTTACTATTACATTTGAGCTTGTTGATTCTAAGTTCATCTAGCGGATGTCATTGTTTCTAGAACTCATTTGCATATTGTAAACGATCGTTTGGAATTCTATCGGTCAAAACTCCTCTTTTGTTGAACCCCTGTTAACTAAGTTACACTAGGTTATACATCTCGTATCCTTTAACATCAAATTCTGAAACACATACCTTTTAACCGCTGGGTTCCCATTGTTGTAATATGTCCCTGGATTCACCTGATTCAATAAGTCTTAATTCGGTTTCGTGGTTAATCAGTTAGGCATTATTCATATCCATACACACATAACTTAACCTTAAGGAGTTAATGTAATTTAAATTTCGAGGATGAAATTTTCTTAACAGGGGGAGAATGTGACAATTGTTAAATTTGCATGTATCCGTACAAATATTAAACAATAATTAGACAATGATTAGTGCTTAATGACTGTGCTGATTTAACATTTATGACATGAATGCTTTCTGATTATTGTTATCATATATACATGTGCATCATATATTGAAAATGTCATATCGTTATTGCATGCAACACTTTATTGATTCAAATGATGCACGAAACAAAGGTAGCACAGTTATCAGACAAACCAGAAAAACACTGACGGAGTTCAGCACATAGACAGACATGGTATTGAGATACATAATGAGCCAGAAACCAAGAGTTACACTAGTATAGTGTGTAGGAAAGTAAGGATCATAAAACTGCCTTCCTAGAGATAGTTTAAGTGCCGGAAAGTGTCAGAAACTCACATAAACTACATAATTCAGCAAAAATCAGCAAAATTCAGCTTTTAAACACTTTAATATCATGCAGAAATATGGTTAAATGGTCCTGAATGCTTTCCTAAGTCTCGGGAATCAAAACTGTCACAAAAGGTAACATTAAGCTCACTAAACTGCATAGTTTAGCACCTTAACTGTAGGATCGTTTTGCTGACCAAAACGAGTTGTTTAGAGGCGTTCTACTCAATATGAAAGGCGGAAACAGAAATATTGAGTTTGATTCAGCTAAAAATTCACTTTAAATGCCTTTCTGATTAATCTGACAAACTTTTATAGCAAGACGACACTTCGGCAGCACTTCGGCTCTGGAATCACACATACATGAATAACTCAAACGAAATCAGGCAACATCTATTTATAGGCAATGTAATTCTGTTTGAACATGCTCAAACGGAATCAGTTTCATACGGAAATAGGATTTCAAACGGAATTAACAAGGTAATTTCGTTTGTAATCTCTGATCCATTTCAAGCGGAATTACATCTTGTAATTTCGTTTGAACTTTCCTGATAACCTATTTTCTCGTTTTTCGTGCTTTGATTTATCTAAAACAAAACAAGACTCGATACAAGACGAAGTCGACAGACGCATGTACCAACAGACTCCCCCTCGAATGTTGACGAGTCTTCAGTGTTGAGTCTTCAACATCTTCAGTCTTTATCAGTCTTTACTCTTCCTGAAGTATCTGACACTGTAAAGCATCCTCAATCTTCTTTCTCTTTCTTTTAGAATCACAACCTGGCTTTTAATCAATTCAGGATCGAAACTTGGCTCATACTCTTTCCACAGGTTCAGGACCAATTCCTGACTCTACTATTTCCTGCACAAATCTCTACCTAAAAATAAATTTCACAAATTTAAAATTTTACAAATTTATTCTCTGCTTTCCACTTGTAGAATAAATACATCATTATTCGCAAATATCACACAAAACAATAAATGATTTAACAATTTTAAACTCTGATGAACCACTTTGTAAAAATACTAATTTTCTTTCAAAATCTTATCATCTTTCAAACTGACTCCCCCTCACAGATTGTCATCATGTTTAGCACTTGGAATTTTGAAAAACAGCTCTTCAACATCAGTTGTCGAAAATCTTTTTGAATTTTTCAAATTTTATGCTAAAACACACTGAAAATCTTTTTGGATTTTGAATGAAATAAAATGCAGTAAAGAAATATTTACAAACAATATTTTCCTGAGTTTGTGTAAGAAGATCATATCAGTTTTTGAGACAAATCACTAACACGGTTAAGCTTTTGACATTTTAAGTTCTAAACAATTCACTTAGATTGTCAGTATACTTGATCCACTTAAATTCTCACACAAAGTTCAACTGTTTCGAGATACGAGATTAGTGTTTTAAGCACTTAAACTTATTCGCGTGTCCCACCTCAGAATATACTCCCGTATCCAGATCCCAATATTCAGTCTTACAGGTGAGTATACCACAGATGATATCTGTAAAGGGTTAAATTGCGAGGGCCGTAAGAGCTCAGGTCAGAACTTCCGTTCAGCAGAGAGATGACGGCTTCGACTTTTGGTGTGTTCCCTTTAGAGAATCTTTTCTTCAACAGCACATGATTAGCATTTTTCAATGTTTCATCATTTTTTTGTACTGAGGGCGGTGCTATATTTCAAGCAAGCATAAAGTATTATACGGGGACTAGGCCATTGCTTCCGCAAAATCAGAAGTCCCGGAATAATACCCCAGATATCACTGAGTATAAAGACCTAGTATCTCAGAAAGAGGGACCTTTCAAACAAGATTTCGGGGGTTACCCATATATCCAAGAGATGTTCCCCACGATATAAGTAAGTTTGAAATTTAGGTTTATATCTCGTCACAATCTACTAAATGTGCAAAAACCTACTGGCACATCATCAGTGAGATTGTTTATCACATTTTTATTTTCAATTCTTTAGCATGTTGTGATCGTCCACTGATGTACTATCATTTCCTCTTTTTACAACAAAACTCATTTTGAATTTTTCGATGTTTTTTACTTTTTCAAATTTTCTAAAGTTTTTGGATTTTCTGAAAAATTCTTACTCCCCCTAAAATGCAAAATCATTTAAAAAATTTGAAAACAAACTATACAAGTAATGTGACAACTGATATCAAATCGCTTCAAATCGCCATCCACTTGGCATAAACAATCAGAACTCCCCCTTACAACAAACTATTTTCCCATTGTGATTTCAAAACATTTAAGTTTGTTTTAATCAAATGGTTTTTCCGGAAAATTAGTTTTGTTGATTTAATCAAAACACATGTAAGTTCGGGGATCAATTCATCACTTTATTATCTTCAACCACATGTAGGAATATGACAAAATTTAAAAAAAAATCCAATCACCAAACAATACTTGTAGAAAATCAAGTACAACTTAATATCCCTGATTTACCACTTGTAAGTATGCATGATCAAACCTGATACAAAGAATGATGCCGATTCCTGCTCCACTCTTACCAACCTGGGGGCTCCGGCAAGTCATACCTTTCACTTATGAAAAACTGACATCCAAGCTTCGCCAAACTTGGATGTTTCCTCCTCAACTTCACCTAGGTAATAAGTTGTTTTCTTTGTTGCATAAAAATCTTTTACCCCTTTGGCCTTTCCCTCGACCATTTTCCCAAAAATCTTTTTCACATTTACATTAAACGCTTTCTCAACATCAAATTCTTTCTTCTCAGAATAAAATTGATTCGAGATCTCAACCTTTCCAACCTTTTGTTTAAAGTTTTCAGCCCTTAATGGTGGAAAATTGACATCATCCATTGTTGGTACTGAATTTTCTTCTTTAACCTCAACATGTGGCTCCTCTGACTTTGTGGAATCAGATTCATCGCCAGATTTCACATCAAACTTCTTAACAACCCACTTTTGGTTTTCAAGATTCACACTTCTCCTGTAAAATCTCTTTGAACATTCACCAATTCATATGTCGAATTTTTAAAAATTTTGAATTTTTCAGTTGGTGGTTCATTTTTCTCAATAACTTTTTCTTTAAGTTTTTCAAAAACTCCCTGTTTAATCTTTGAAGCCAACGGACAATTCCATGCAATGTGACCAGCTTCATTGCATCTAAAACAGGTTCTGGTTTCTTTCTTCTGATAAGCTTCATTTCTCTTCTTTTCAGCAAGAAACTCCTGGTTTGATTGTCTCCAGAATGGTTTCTTCTGTTCTTCCTCAGCGCTTCATCCTGAAACAAATTTTGTTTTTGTTTTAGAAATTTTCATATTTTTATGATTTTATGATGGAATAAAGCCTAAACCTTTCTTCTTGAAATTATCGTTATGGTTTGGTTTCTTTTGAAAATCAGAACCAGAACTGTAACCTTTTTTCTTGTTTAATCTCTGTTGAACTCTTGAAGTGTACTTTTTAGGTTTTTCAGTAAGATTTAAATCTTTTATTTTAGAAATATTAATTTCTGTCATTTTGAAAACCTTTTTGATCTTTTCAATTTGAACACTTGTTATTGGAAATTCTTTATCAGAATATAATTTGTCAGAATCATTCAAAGTATATGCAACTTCAAATGTTTCATCATTCAAATTAGATTTTGATAGCAAAAATTCTTTACTATAAACCCGTTTAACCGACGTCTTTGAACTGTTGACCGATGAATTCAAACTTCCAGACTCAGATTTTGACTCAGACTCCTCATCTTTATCCAACACCTGATCGACCACCTTTTTTATTAACTCGGACTCATGATCAGTGTCAGACGATGTAAAAGTAACGTCAATGTTTTCTGGTAAATCATCGGTTATATCAGACTTTAACTTTATATTGACTGCCTTTTTGACTTGCTCCTCATTTGGTTTTCTGGGAGAATATCCTTCCCAGATCAGAGGCGGACACTTGTTGTAACTAACACTCTGTTTCTTACCAGTATCCTTCTTCTTTGGCTTCTCATCATCTTGAAATACTTCAAAACCTGCAACAGTTGGATAAATTCTATCAATCAAATAATCAGAACTAGAATAACTTTGCAACAATCTTCTAATTCTTTCATTTTCAATCTTCTCAGTCTCCAACTCTTGCTTTAGCTGTGCACACTCCTCAATGTAATGATTGATAGCTTTCTGCTTTGACATCAGTACCGCATTCATCATAGTTAATGCGTCTTCTCTTTCAGAATTCGTCTTTTGAAGACCATTCATTGTTCTATTTAGTACATCATATGACTCTTTCACATAATTGAGATTGAACAGTAATTGTTCTTTCATCTTGTCAAATTCTCCCAACTTTTCATCTTTCTTTTCACACTGCTTGCAAGATTCCAAGCATTTAAAACACGGTTTGATTACTTCAACAATCTTTTCCACTTCAATAATCTTTTCAACTTCGACTATCTTCTCAACTTCACTCACGTCCTCAGCTTCAATCTCCTTCTCAGCTTCAACCACTAGATCAGCTTCAATCACTATCTCAGCTTCAACTTTAACTTCTTCATCTTGTTCAGACTCCTCTTCTTGATCAACACTCTCACATTTCACTTTTATTTGTTCTTTTGCTGCTCGTCTCTCCTTCAGTTTCTTCACTCTATCTGCAAAATAAAATTCAAAACTTTCAGGAGATAAATGAACTTTTGCAACATTAATATGCATTTCTTCCTCATTGTCACTATCATCAGTTGATGATTGATCAAACACTTGTGTCTGTTCTGAACTATCATCTGACAAAACAAACTCTCCATCTTGATTCTTCTCATCATCACCAAACACTTTCATCCATTATTTCATCAAATCTGGTTCTTGAACTATCTGTGCAATGAGACCTGCTACTTTTGAATCAGGTGGAATGTATTCGTCCCAACTGAAACCTGCAGCTACTTTCTCATCATCTTGATCAATGATACCATAATAAGCTTTCTTATTTGCATCTTCGATCATTTTAGCATGTGCAGTTTGTGGTTCCTTTTGTTGATACGGTTGATGAGCAATTTGTTGATATATGGCTTTTCGATAATAATCATTGCCACCAAACGGATTCTTTGCTTCACTTGCTTCTCGGTTTTTACATTCTCTCTTGAAATGTCCTTTCTCCCTGCATCGAAAACAAGTAACTTTAGATTTATCAAAACCCAAAGTAGATACATTAGCATCCATAAAATCATTTCTTCCTGTAATCATTTTGAATTTTTCAGCTCTTCTCAAAACCCTCGCTAAACACCATTTTATATCCATCAGCTCCATTTCTTCAGCATCGATCTGATCGTAATCCTCTTTTGTCAACATAGGATTTCCAATCCTTCCAGCAACCAATCCTTCATATGATTCCAACACATTAGTTAGCAATGACATATGACTTTTGACAACTTCTTCTGAAAAATTTTGACCATTCTGAAGATGCAACGCAGTGTTACAATTTAAGACATGACCATTGTTGCTGTTTGAGTTTTGAACTTGATGACTTCAACTTGAAGCTTTTGGATTAACACTCGGATATGAAGAGAATCCACTGCTGCTGCTGTTTGAGTTTTGATTGATTGATTCAGATGAATTATCAACCCTGAAAGCAGTTTGGATTTTCGGACTTGCTTCGAAATTCTGAATACTCCCTTTGTAATACATTTTAACATCTTGTTGTGCATTTGAATTGTTCATTCTTGCAATCTTTTGTTGTTCCAGATCTTGGCCTTCATTCTTTTCAATGAACTGAGAGATTGTCAAACCATCATATTCACCAGTATTCTTTAGGATCATCAAAAATGTACGCCATTCTTTCTTAGGTAAAGCATCAGCTAGTTTGTCGACCCATTCTTCACGATCTTTGTTGATGTTTAACAAGGACATTGACCGAACTAAGTGACAATATCTTTCGATCAACTTCTTTGTATCTTCTCCCGGCAAACTCGAAAACAAATCAAATTCTTTCTTTAGCAATTCTTTCTTGCTCTTGATCATTTTCTCACTTCCCTCAAACTTGATACGAAGTGCTTCCCAGATTGAACGTGAAGCCTTATCATGTTGAAGCAATACAAATATGTCTTCTTTGATAGCTTGCTGTAACAAACTGATCATCATCTTTTCTACTTTATACATTTCTCTCTCTTTGTCTGAAAATTCATAAATCTTTTTCTCAACTCCCAAATCTGTACGTGGTAAAACATACTTTTTCTCAACACATTCCCAAGACCTCAAATGATTAGCTTGAACCCAGTTTTCAAATCGATCTTTCCAACCATAATACTCCTCAATTCCCATGAGTTTCGGGGGTTTTTGCATAGTTCCAGTTTCATTTTCCATGTTCATGTTCTTAGCAATTTCAGCCGGAGTAGTCGGGGCAGTTGCAAACGCGTTATAGAATTCCTCTTCCATGATTCGGTAAATTTTTTCACAAAATAGACACTTTCAAACGAAATAGCACTTTCAAACGGAATTATCTCTCCAAGCGAAATTACCCTCTTCAAACGGAATACCCTGTCAAACGGAATCACCTGTTGAAACGAAAATACATGCAAACCAGTTTCAAACGGAATACCAACTCACACGGAATAAGGCTTTCAAGTGGAATAACGATTTGAAGCGGAATCACTGATTTCGTTTGAACCTTTCAAACGGAATACCTATTTGAAGCGCAATCACTCAAACGAAATACCACTTTGGAGCGGAATTAAGTGTAATTTCAAACGGAATTATGCTGACATCATCAATTCGGTCCAACTTTTGTCAAATTGATCAGGTTATAGCTCGATTTTAAGTCTGAAACTTTCAAGGGTTTGTTAAAACACTGTTTCGCAGATAATGTGTGAAAATTAGCCGATTTTAACCATGAAAAGTTGTTCAATTATGAAAAGAAGGTGTAGAAGTTATAAAATCTGATGAAATCAAGCTGAATATGGTAGAACTCCTCCTCCTGAGCTCTGATACCACATGTAGGATCATTTTGCCGACCAAAACGAGTTGTTCAGAGGCGTTCTACTCAATATGAAAGGCAGAAACAGACATATTGAGTTTGATTCAGCTAAAAATTCACTTTAAATGCCTCCTCCTGAGCTCTGATACCACATGTAGAAACAGACACTTCGGCTCCGGAATCACACATACATGAATAACTCAAACGAAATCAGGCAACATCTATTTATAGGCAATGTAATTCCGTTTGAACATGCTCAAATGGAATCAGTTTCATACAGAAATACGATTTCAAACGGAATTAACAAGGTAATTTCGTTTGTAATCTCTGATCCATTTCAAGCGGAATTACATCTTGTAATTTCGTTTGAACTTGCCTGATAACCTATTTTCTCGTTTTTCGTGCTCTGATTTATCTAAAACAAAACAAGACTCAATACAAGATGAAGTCGACAGAAGCATGCACCAACATTAACGAACTGGTAACCAACCGAACAACCGGACACTACCCGAAACACCAAATTTTCACTAGAAGTATTGTTTTAACATTACCAAGCTAGTTATGGTCCCCGAACATCATAACACACTATACAACATACTAATAACTAATCACCCTAACTAATATACTTGGATTTCAACTATGATCTAACTACACCATTACAACCTAGTCTAGACCCCCCCCCCCCCAACCTATTCACGGCCAACATGTGGCCCCTACTCAAGATTTTATTTGAATATTAAAATGGATTTTGTTTAATCTTTACTAAACATATTATACAATAGGTAAACTTGTGTTGAAGTATTATAAGTTTAACCACAAAACATAACACTCTCATTTTCATCACACACCAACACTTTACTTCTTCTTCTTCCCTTCCTCTTGCTTACGGCCGAACACACACCACCACACAACCATCATCATCAATCATCATTCAACCATTCTACATATATACAATGGTGTAAGAAGGTGTATAAGGAAGCTTGGAGCATTTGGGAGTTGAAGGACCACTCACACAAGCTTTTATCCATCTCATTTTCATCTAGTGATCATCTCTAGCCTTGAGCTAGTAGTAAGATCATTCTACACTCCATTTTACATCTTGTTTTGGTGGTTAAAGAATGATACAAGTTGTTAATCATGAAGAACACTATGAATCTTGAACATGAAACTTAAACATAAGGCTAAAATCATAAGAAATCATGTTGTTTAAGTGTTGTTATGCTTGTTGATTTCTCATGTTATTGATGTAGATCATCATGTGATCTTGCTAGATAGTGATTAAAGACATAATCTAGCAAGATAAGAGGATGATTATGTTAAGAATCAATAGATCATCCATGTGTAAATCATGAACTTGAAGTGTAAATTGTTTTTCTTGTAAAATGATGATAAAAGTGCATATAAAGTCTTGGGAATCTATGATTTTAAGAATGATTTTTCAAGAAACCAAGTTAAAAACAAGATTTACCTAAGCTTGGTTCTTAAAGAAATTAACCACATTTCTAGTGGTTAATCAAGTGTAGAAATATATATGTAACAAGAAAAACTCAGGAAGAAATATTTTTAGAAAAATGATTTACAAGTTGTAAACATCTAAATTCTTTAAAAACGATGTTTTTAAATAAACAACCACACTTTAAAGGGTAACTAAGCTTACTAAACACACTAGTAAGTTACTACAATTTTTTGTAAATTTTTAAGTTCATGAAGTAGTAGTTTATGCTTGATTTTGGCAAATTGCTAAGTTATGGTTGATTTGTTGTTGATTGTGATGAATTATAAAAGAAAATGATATGCTTTGAAAGCATGGAAACCTCCATTTTTAGGGGAAACTATGACAAAATTTTTCTAGAAATTTAACACTTAGAAAAACATTTTTAAACAAATATTTACAAGTATATTTTAAACCATGAATTTTTATATAAATATTGCCATATTTTTGTTACAAAAATTATAAATGTTGGAGATTGGTTTTTGTAAATAAAAGTGACTAAATATGTATTTAGGAAAATATATATTTAGATGTCACCATGTGTGTGATTATTTGTATACTATGTGTATTAGTTATATTATTTTAGGACTTGAAATAATAAAACTCATCAAAATACCAAGAAATTACAATCCAAAATATTACCAAAATTCCAAGAAATAAATACATAATTTATACCCAAAATATTGGACAAACCGAACAAGGAATATAACTTACAAAAATATTCCGGAATTTAATTCGTAAGTATATTTTGGTAATTGGTATTTTGGACACAAGCGAACCAAAAATATGATTTTTACAATTATTACAAAATATATCATATTTTTTTACAAGGAGAAAATATATTATTTTTGGTAAGTAAAAATATATCTTTTCTTGGACTTGTTAGAAAATATATTATTTTTGGGAGAAAATATATATTTTCTTGAATAAACATGAAATACATTATTTTTGGGTGAAAATTAAGTTTATATATATTTTCCAAGTTAAACATGAAAATATATTATTTTGAGACTTGTATGAAGTTTATAAATAATTTTTGCCAAGGGAAAAATTATAAGTAATTTTTCTATGTAATATTTCCTAAAATATATATTTTGGGAATATATATTGATGTATCTTTATTAGAAATATTATTCCCGAAAAGTTAATACAAAAATTAAGTATAAGAATACTTAATAATTACAAGAAAATACGTATTCTCGTACGTATAAATACACACCAGAATACGCCATCGATACTTGGAAAAAATATACAAGGATAAGAATACGAATACAAATACACCCATCCTTGGGAAGTTATACATGTACAAATACATAAAAGTGTCAACTTAAAATATATTATTTTAACAATTATTCCAAAATGAAATAAATATAATTTAAGTTAAAATATTTATTATTTTAACAAATGATTATATAACTTGGAATAATATTAAAGACACAATGAAACGTAACTTAAAGACACTAATAAAGACTAAAAGGTCGAGGCACGACCCACCCATCTAATAAACCGTAGTACGTTGTAGGAAGTCGTGCGAACGAGTATCAGCTGTGAGTTACGTTGGATTGAATTAAGAATGCAAAACTGTGAGTTCATGTCCCCCTTTTCTTTTAATTGTTTTTGGTTTTATAACTTCGGGGGTGAAGTACATGTTACAAATTGTTTACAAACGTTTATATGTGGTATGGTTAGCTAAGGAAAGGTACTGCTAGACTATGTGAGTGGTGGGTACAACGCTTAAGACCATTAATCCTTGTTGTAGGACCGAGGGACATGAGTGATAGATCTATTTGGGTGTAGCGAGCCCCACCCATATGGACCGGGGTTTGGCCCATGAGGTGACTATGTCTTACAGCTGGAAGCCCGGTGCAAAATTTGCTAGGTTTAAGCCTTCCTGCATCACGTCACACATATTAATGGCCTTGCAAACCATTTGTCACACCCCCAAAAACCACAAGCGGAGTATCACCGCAGAAGGCGTGACTGACCAGGATCCAGCCACCAATCATATTGAACAATGTAATTAAATAAATAAAAGTCCAACCACACAATATAATTGGTGTTCAAAACAAGTTAATCAAATTCAAGCTATCAGCGGAAGCATAAAGTTTAAAACCAAAGTATAAGTTTAAAAGTTCAAATGTTTAACATGGAATTCAACAGTCCATGTCCCACAACGACTCCTGCTCCCATGCCAGCTCCAGCTAAGCATCTAACGACCTACAAGGCATGTAACAACGAGTCAACAACAAAGTTGAGCGAGTTCACAGTTGGTTATCCATTTTAAAGTTGTTCCAAAAACCATAAGTTCTTTCGAAAACCATGTATTAACCAATTCCTTGTTTCCCGAACCATAACCAGTGGGGGCTACACCATGTTAACCACTAGACCCAATACCATATTGACAACTGACTGAAGTCATGTTTATGTGCCCTACGTCAATGTCTATCATCATTGACTAAGTGCCCAGATCCGTTAGTCCACTCCCGTCCTCTGCGGCACGGTGTGAGGCTTGTCAAACCTAATAGCGCTATTTAACTAATGACCCGCTCGCCATTGGCCCGATGATTAAGTCGATATAAAAATGAGGGACTTCATGATAGAGTTTTGTCTAGTAAGTTATATGTTGTCATCCTTCCTACGGAGGATGGAGGTACGTAATCTACCCAAGGAGAATACGCAGGTTTAATGTTGTCATCCTTCCCATGGAGGATGGAGGTACATATTCTATCCAAGGAGAATATGCAGGTTCCGTTTTAGTTTCTTAACCCATTCCCAAACCACCGGGAATCCCATGCCTTACAGAAAGTGTGAACTCACCTTGGTTTGCTCGGTTTGTTAAGTCACTTGTTCTCAGCTAATCAATCAAAGCCTATGATATTCATGCATACGCAATCAGTTTCACATTCGCAAGGTTCACGTATAAATGCAAATCACAGTGGGTATTCAATCACTGATCACCAAATAGCACATAGCAGTTACACAACTTGTTCAAATTCACAGTTCATATGCATGTTTTACAACAGTACCCAGCAGTTAAGTAACTATTCATCATAAGCAAATTCATGTTTATTCAATCATGATTAACATCATTTACAGGAAGGTGATAATCATTCAGGTTTCACACACATGATGAACCACAGTCTGTTGCAACCCATCCACTGGGTGGCGAAACTTCAAACTGCAAAACTTATAGAGTTTCGTCGAGATGCTAAGTGGCAAAACTTATAGAGTTTCGTCAAGTTAACATGTGACGAAACACTTCATGTTTCGTCGAGATATAGTGTGGCGAAACATCTCAGGTTTAGTCACTCCTCATCAGTTAATGAAACACAGATTCACATGGTTACAGTTTCACGATTCCTAGATCTCAAATCATCCCCAACGATTCCAATCATGATCACCGATCGATTATCTAGTTGCTAATTATCGGTCACATACAACAGCCAAGCATTAACAATCCTCATGTTCTAAACATACGATCATAATCATCAACCCTAATATACACACCATGCACAAGCGTACCTGATAACCACATAGATCTAATGACTTATTAACAAAATCATCATCCAATCATGATCTTAAGCATTGCATAGCAATAGTAAGTAATGATTCCAAACAAACAGTCAATGATAATTTCAATCCAACAATCAATAATGGTTAAACACTAACCGAGATAGGAGGAACAATGAATTGATCGATATAGAGGGCTTCAAGGACTCAAGGTTGCCGTCGCACAGAGGGGAGGGCTCTAGGGTTTGCAATGGAGCAGTTACGTGACAGATAACAAGTGTTCCAAGTAAAATATACTCGAGAGATAGTAATGGGCCCTTACCTGGCTTCGAAGAACCCTGGGCAGGCGAAAGTTGTTTGCGACGAAACATGAGATGTTTCGTCGGGTCCCGTTGAGGCGAAACACCAAGGTTTCATCGGGATATGTATGACGAAACCCCCTAGGTTCACAACTCAAACAGTTCATAAGTTTATTATTTGACCCAACTATGTTACAATACACCATACAAATATCAAACAGTTCCCAAGTTTATTATTTAACCCAATCTATAATACATCAAACATATACCAAACATGGACAAGTTACAATGCAAGCGGATTATAAAAACATTATGCGAATCAAGACACATGACGAGTAAAGACCTTGAAAACTCGAGTTGTCACATCATCCCCAACTTGAAAGAAATTTCATCCCAAAATTTAGCACGTAGTTACTGAGGAAGCTAGTTAGGTTGCGTGGTTTCCTGGTTTTCCTGGGGTGTCACATCATCCCCCCGTTGGTTTGGAATTTCGTCCCGAAATTCCGCAGTAGCTTCAGCCTCAGTAGTGGTTTCACTTTTCTCGAATAACTGGGGATACTTGTGTTTCATTTGGTCTTCTCATTCCCAAGTAAACTCTGGGCCACGACGGGAGTTCCAACGAACTCGAACAATGGGTATTCTGGTACGCTTGAGAACCTTAACATCTTAGTCGGTAATCTCTATTGGTTCCTCGACGAATCGTAACTGATCGTCGATGGTGAGCTCATTGAGAGGAACTATGAGGGTCTCATCTGATAGACACTTCTTCAGATTTGACACATGGAATACGTTGTGAACTCCACAGAGTTCTTCAGGTAGGTTCAGTTTGTAGGCCACCTTGCCTATTTTCTCAATGATTTCGAAAGGTCCAACATAGCGTGGATTCAGCTTGCCTCGCTTGCCAAAACGAACTACACCCTTCCAAGGTGAGACTTTAAGTAGCACTCGATCCCCAACCTGAAACTCGAGTGGTTTCCTGCGCTTATCCGCGTAGCTTTTCTGACGGTCACGAGCTGCCGCCATTTGTTGTCGTATCTGAGCAATCTTCTCTGTTGTGTCTACGACGAGTTCTGGGCCAGTGATTTGGCTGTCGCCAACCTCTGCCCAGCAAAGAGGTGATCGGCACTTCCGTCAGTACAATGCCTCGAACGGAGCAGCCTGGATACTGGTGTGGTAACTGTTGTTATATGAAAACTCCACTAACGGGAGGTGCCTTTCCCAGCCGTTACCAAAGTCGATTACACATGCTCGAAGCATGTCTTCAAGGGTTTGGATGGTGCGTTCAGACTGCCTATCCGTCTGTGGATGATATGCTGTGCTCATGTCTAGATGAGAACCAAAGGATTTGTGCATCGCTTGCCACAACTCAGAGGTAAAACGCGCGTCACGATCAGATATGATGGAGGTTGGCACCCCGTGCCTTGAAACTACTTCCTTCAGGTAAACGTCTACTAAAGTAGAAAACTTATCCGTTTCCTTGATAGCCAGAAAATGTGCAGACTTGGTCAGTCGATCCACGATCACCCAAATGGTATCATTTCCTCGTTGAGATCTAGGTAAGCTAGTAACAAAGTCCATGGAAATTTGCTCCCATTTCCATGTCGGGATCTCTGGTTGTTGAAGTAGGCCTGATGGCTTCTGGTATTTAACCTTGACCCTAGCACAGGTCAAGCATTTACTAACATAGGTCGCTATGTTAGCTTTCGTATGGGGCCACCGGTACGTAGCTTTGAGATCGTGGTACATCTTATCCGAACCAGGATGTACCGAGTAACGAGACTTGTGTGCTTCATCCATCACAAGTTCACGTAGATTACCATAAAATGGAACCCAGATGCGCCCTGTCACGTAGTAAGCGCCGTCTTCCTTTTGTTCTAACCGTTTCTTCGATCCTCGCAGGGACTCAGCCCTGATGTTCTCTGCTTTCAATGCTTCGACCTGAGCATCACGAATTTGAACGGGAAGACTAGAGTGGATGGTAAGCTGTAACGCACGTACACGCTTAGGTTTAGTCTCCTTTCGACTGAGGGCGTTGGCCACAACATTAGCTTTGCCCGGATGGTACTTGATCGCGCATTCGTAATCATTCAAAAGTTCGACCCACCGACGCTGTCGCATGTTCAACTCCTTCTGTTTGAAGATATGCTGGAGACTCCTGTGATCGGTGTAAATGGTGCACTTGGTACCGTACAGGTAATGCCTCCATATCTTGAGTGCGAAAACAACAGCTCCCAGCTCCAGGTCATGGGTAGTGCAGTTCCTTTCGTGAACCTTAAGTTGTTGTGATGCATAAGCAATAACTTTCTCACGTTGCATCAGCACACAGCCAAGTCCTTGGATTGACGCGTCACAATAAACCACGAAATCGTCTATGCCTTCAGGTAACGAGAGAATAGGTGCGCTACAAAGTCTCTTCTTTAAGTGCTGAAACGCGGATTCCAGTGCATCACCCCAACGATAGGTGACACCCTTCTGAGTTAGTGAAGTGAGAGGTTGCGTAATCTTGAGAAATCCTTGATAAACTTTCTGTAGTAACCCGCCAAACCCAAGAATTGGCGGATTTCAGTTGGTGTACTGGGTGCAGGCCAGTTCTTGATTGAGTCAACCTTGGATAGATCCACATGAATCCCATCCTCGTTTACCACGTGGCCTAGGAAATGGACTTCACGAAGCCAAATGTCGCATTTCGAAAACTTAGCATAAAGCTGCTCTGCTCGAAGAAGTTCCAAAATAAGTCGCAGATGATGCTCGTGTTCCTCCTGACTCTTAGAATAGATCAGGATGTCGTCGATGAAAACAATAACAAACTTATCCAGGTAAGGTTTGCACACTCGGTTCATAAGATCCATGACGACCGCCGGTGCATTCGTCAACCCGAAAGGCATGACTAAAAACTCGTAGTGCTCGTAGCGAGTTCTGAATGCTGTCTTGGAGATGTCCTCGTCTCTGACTCTCAGTTGATGATAGCCCGATCTCAGATCAATCTTAGAGTAGAAGCTCGACCCTTGCAACAGGTCAAACAAGTCGTCAATACGCGGAAGAGGATAACGATTCTTCACAGTCACCTTGTTGAGTTCGCGATAGTCAATACACATTCGGAAGGTACCGTCTTTCTTCTTCACAAACAAGACTGGAGCTCCCCAGGGGGAAGAGCTGGGACGAATAAAACCCTTGTCCAAGAGCTCTTGTAGTTGTGTGGATAATTCTTCTAGTTCTGATGGAGCTAAACGATAAGGTGCACGAGCTATTGGTGCCGCTCCAGGACCTAGCTCGATCTGAAACTCGACTTGACGATGAGGCAGAAGACCAGTTAATTCCTCAGGAAATACCTCAGGAAAGTCGCGTACAATAGGGATGTCCTCTATCTTCTTCTCTGTCACACCCCCAAAATCCACACGCGGAGTATCGCCGCTTGGAGGCGTGACTGACCAGGATCAAGCCACCAATCATATTGAACATTGTAAGTAATAAATAAAAGTCATTCAACAATACGAAAGGTGTTCAAAACCATAACATAGTTAAGCGTTTAGCGGAAGCATAAATATGTAAACCCAACATAAGTTTAAATGTTTCAAATGTTTAGCATGGCACACAGCTGTCCATGTCCCACAACGACTCCTCTCCACTCCCATGCAAGCTCCATAGATACCTAACGACCTGTAAGGCATGTAACAGAGAGTCAACAACAAAGTTGAGCGAGTTCACAGTTGGTTGTTCAGTAATAAGTTCGTTTAATAAATCGTAAGTTCGTTTATAACCATGCCGTGTATTACTAGGCCATTTGTATGTTCATCTAGTGGGGGCTTCCCATGTTGTAAGTTCAATTAGTGGGGGCTTCCCATACTGTAAGTTACTAGACTAGTTGTATTCGTAAGTATCCTTCCCAACCCGAGGATAGTAGTAAGTATAAGTTTACGTAGGTTTTACGTAAGTGCCCTTCCCAATCCAAGGACAGTAGTACGTAGCGAGTACGTAGATTTAGCCTGGTGTCCTTCCCAATCTGAGGACGGTAGTACGTAGGTTTTACGTAGGTTTAGTGCTGGTGTCCTTCCCAATCTGAGGACAACGGTACATAGAATTTACGTAGGTTTTAACACTAGTGTCCTTCCCAAACCGAGGACAGTACGTAGGCTTTACGTAGAGTTTGGCACAGGCATCCTTCCCAATCCGAGGACCGTGGTAAGTAGTCTAGTAGTGATGTAAGTACAAGTAATCATTCAATCCCATTCCCAACCCACCGGGGAATCCCATGCCTTGGTAAGAGTGTGAACTCACCTTGGTTTGCTCGGTATGCTAAATTACGTGCTCGCAAGTAATCAATCAAATCCTATAGTATGCACGTATAATAAATCAGTTTCGTTCGTAATGACTCGCATGTAAATCCAACATCACATAGTGCTTGGCAGTTAACATCATGTATCACGTAAGAAATAAATCAATCTCATGCACTCCATGCTTCACATAAGTGTCTTTCACAGTTTATTCCAACATGGTTATTCATTAACAATGTTAATCAACTAACAGAGTTAACAAGCCATAAGAGTTACAAACTTACCAGAGTTACATGCATAACTTAACAGAGGTAATGACTTACATAGTTAACAAACTGACATAGTTGTTAAACTAACAGAGTTACTGAATTAACAGAGTTAATAAAGATAACAGAGTTAATTTGGCTAACAAGATTAATAAATAAATCAACTTAACTTAATTAGAGTAATAATCTAACTAAGTTTACTGTAGTAACTGAGTTAATAACTAATCATAGTTAGCAATTAACAGAACTTGTCAACTAATAAAGCACGTGCGACGAAATCATGTATGGTGAAAACACTTGTGGCCGAAAACTCTTGGGACGAAATCGCTTTTGGCGAAATCACTCAGGCGACGAAATCCCAAGTGATTTCGTCTGGTCCTTTTGATTTCGTCGGTCAACATCATCATCAACAACAGTCACGCACAACAACCCTAATCTCATCTAATAGTTACGTGTTCAATCATCAACGAAATCATTCATTAACAGGCACAACATAAACTATAAGTTAAATCAATCCAATTACCATTCATCATGCAAGGTAACAGAACTAATTATATCACAAGGAACTTTATAATTCTAATAAACCACTGAATTCATAAAGCATAGTTATCATATATACATACATCGATATTAATAAATTGCACATGTTAGGCTATCAACAACCACATGCCAACTGACAAATTTCATGCAACTTGAAACATAATGGACGACACATGAAGTAATCATTATAAATTGGTTGCACATTCAATACAATTCACATGCACAAATATAATCATCTATGGCAGTTTCAAAAGCTTTAGTTATCATCGATCCCCATTCATCCACATAGAGTCAAGACAGAAAATCATATATAACTATGGTAATCATCAATAAGGAATCAAACGGATTATGTCGGTTAAGCTAGTCGCATACTAACCGGTTGCAAAACGAGACTAGGAGGACTCCGAGGAGGATGCTGGCTGCCGTCGGGTTTAAAGCAAACCGAGAGAGAGAGGGGATGTGATAGGTGGTTAGGGTTTTGCCGAATGTTCTCGCGTACAGGTTACAAGCAAAACACTATATCATGACGTTACTGAGCCAGAAGCCCGCTTCTGTTTTTGTTGGCCCCCTAGTGGACGAAAACAGTGTTTTCACCACAAAGGGTGTGGGTGTTTTCGGGTGAAGTATTTCAGGTGGGGGTGTTTTCGTGGGTGGGGTTTTCGGCTAGAGGGTGTTCTGTCAAATGTATAATCCTAATATTAATACAAAATATATTATTACTTATACACGTATAATGCACCCCATATACCTACAGACAGCACGTATTACACACCAAGTAAATATGAAAACACACTTGCAAATAAGTAACAAGTTAAATCGAATAGAGACCTTGAAAACTCGGGTTGTCACATTATCCCCAACTTGAAAGAAATTTCGTCCCGAAATTTAGCATGCGGTTACTGAGGAAGCTAGTGGTGTTGTGTGGTTTACTGGTTTTCCTGGGGTGTCACATTCTCCTTTATTGAGGTGTCAGTAACGAGGGCTAGAATAGCTGTGTGGCCCTTTCGTAAGCACTTCTGGGCCTTAAGGAAAGATATGATGCCTACAACAGCACCACTCTTGTCACCACGAACCACGAGAGGTTCTTTACCACAACAAGGGATGCGGACAATTTTCTCCTTGCTAAGAATCTCTGCTTGATGATGAGATAACCAATCCATCCCGATGACAACGTCGAAGCTACCAAGAACAATGGGGATAAGGTCGATAGAGAAGGTCTGATCAGCTAAAACGAGATTACAACCCTTAACTACGTGTGTGGCCTCAAGATTTTTACCGTTTGCTAGTTCTACAATGTGCTTGGTGTTTAAGAGAATTGGAGTACACTTAAGCATCTGACTAACTTTTAAGGACACGTAACTAGTATCGGCACCCGAATCAAATAAAACTAAGAAAAAGAAGTCATCCAGTAGGAACTTACCCATCACAACATTGGGATCATTCCTCGCATCACCCTGACTGCCATCATTATTGCCCTTATTGTTTCCATTTCCCTGGTTGTTGTTGTTGTTCTGATTCTGGTTCAGCTGAGGGCAGTTCCTATTGAAGTGGCCTTCAGCACCACATTGAAAACACCCTTTATTACCATTTTGTTGTTGCCGCTGTTGGTTCTGTGGTGCCTATTGCTGCTGCTGGCGATTCTGATTCACTGGATATGGGCTCCTGCAATCATTTGCTGCATGACCAGGCTTGTTGCATCTATGACAGCGACCCTTGCTACACAGCCCGCTGTGGTGCAAGTTACAACGGTTGCACTTAGGTTGATTTCCCCTGTACCCTCCTTGACTCTGATTACCTGAAGATTGCTGACTAGGGCTCTTGTAGTCGTCAGTCCTTCGCTGCTGAGACTGAGACTGAACAGAAGTTGATCCTTTGCTTGAATTCCCATCCCATTTGCACTTTTTGTCGCTAGGAGCATCGGAAGTAGTGGCGCTAATACGCTTAGGCAGCTTGTTCTGCTCAACTGCCTGATCAGTGAGACGATGAGACAGTCGTATGACTTGCTGGATTATAGGGAGGTTAGCTACAGTCACATGGCTCTGAATCTCTGGCACTAAACCCTTGAGGTACAGCTCGATACGTTTGATAGGAGGATCCACCATAGTAGGACACAATGCAGCCAATTCATTCGATCTCTTCGTATTCGCCTCGATTTCAGACCCCGTCATCTTCAAGTTGTAAAAATCCACCTCTAGCTTGTGAATGTCGTCACGATGACAGTACTCTTCTTTGATCAGATCTTTGAAGTCGTTCCATGGGGTTGCATTAGCAGCCGTCAACCCTAGCATTTGAACCTGTGCGTTCCACCAAGTTAACGCACCGCCTTCAAGTGTTCTAGTAGCAAATTTCACCCTACGAGCTTCAGGGCATTCACACATCTCAAAAACGGATTCGATATTCTCGAACCAGTGTAGAAGACCTACAGCTCCTTCTGTACCACTGAAGGTACTAGGTCGACAGTCCATAAAGGTCTTGAACGTACATACGAGAGGCTGAGCATGTTGACCTATTGTGCAAGAAAGAGAAGACAATGTTAAGTACGAGAGTTGGTTCACGAGAGTAGGATCTAAACATCCTAAGATAGGTCGAAATGGCAGGTTTTACCTCCTGCTTGAGCTGCTGCAAGTGCCTCAGCAACTCGTTCATTGATTAAAGCCGTCAGCTGGGCTTGAGTCAAGTTGAGACGTCCACTCATGATCTTCACATTGAAGCAAACATAAGTGAGAAAGGTGTCGCGAAAGTGCCTAAGTATGGGATGACAGAAGAGAGTAAGCACACAGATTTTCAAGCAACAGTTGTTACACTGACTAAGCATACCATGATCAATGCACTACTTAAACTAACAGGCAGGCAATACAATCATAAACTATATCACCTATTGTGTTAAGCCTTGCACGTGGAGCTAAGCGTCGTTGTGGATCGTTGAGCACTGTACAGGTTATAGTCTGGTTTTGTTAAAAGCTTTCCCTTTTTAAAACTGAGTTCACTATAACCAATGGCTCTGATACCAATCAGTCACACCCCCAAAAACCACAAGCGGAGTATCACCGCAGGAGGCGTGACTGACCAGGATCCAGCCACCAATCATATTGAATAATGTAATTAAATAAATAAAAGTCCAACCACACAATATAATTGGTGTTCAAAACAAGTTAATCAAATTCAAGCTATCAGCGGAAGCATTAAGTTTAAAACCAAAGTATAAGTTTAAAAGTTCAAATGTTTAACATGGAATTCAACAGTCCATGTCCCACAACGACTCCTGCTCCCATGCCAGCTCCAGCTAAGCATCTAACGACCTGCAAGGCATGTAACAATGAGTCAACAACAAAGTTGAGCGAGTTCATAGTTGGTTGTCCATTTTTAAGTTGTTCCAAAAACCATAAGTTCTTTCAAAAACCATGTATTAACCAATTCCTTGTTTCCCGAACCATAACCGGTGGGGGCTACTGATGCGTGTGAAGTGTCGTTAGTTTTTAATGTATATATTAAGCCCTTTTTAACACTTTTTTAGTCAAGTTTTAAATTTATAAAACACGATATTTACTAACACTAAACACACATATGGGCAAGTGCACCCATCGTGAGCGTAGTATAGTGTTGGTAAGATACCGAGGTCGTCCAAGGACACAAGAGCTTTTAGTACCGGTTTATCCTCAACGTCTAATCAAATCAAAAAGTTTAGAAAAATGGTTTTAAGCTAAGAAAAATAAAAACTAACTAAAATGCTGAAAATAAAAATAAAAGAAAAACAGATAGACAAGATGAATCACTTGGTTCCGACTCGTGTATAGTGTAACCTTTGATTATTTCCGCACTTTTGCACTTGTTTAAGAGATTATCTTAGTTATTTTAGTAGGCCCCTCTTTTGAAGGTGACGTTACCCTCAACCCAGTAGTTTAAGTCAGCAAGGATACAATCCTAAAGGGTCGGATTATTGAAAGATAATTAATTAAGTTATTAATGCAAATTATGGTAGGCCCCTCTTTTGGAGGTGACGTTACCCTCGACTAAGTAGTCTGAGTCAGCAGGGATACAGTCCTAAATAGCCGGGTTATAGTATTAATAGTAGTTAACTTATGAGGGGATCAAAGAGTTTGGACCCCCGCCATCCAATACCGTTAAGTATTGAAGGAGGTCCTACTAAATTTGACCCAGGTCCATTGCAGGACCTCTAAACGCTGAACAATGGCAAGACTCTTACCAAACCGTTCCCTTAACCCCCGACCAGGTAGCCAACATACCTCCATAAAGACAGTGGAGATATGAATGGTGAAAATCTTTTATTTTATATAGACAGTAAAATAATGTCAAGACACCACGGACAAACGATAAGGAAGAATCACCTTCAACATAAGAAACTAGTTATTAAAGTCATTAATACAAAACCAAGTAAAAAGTGCGAAAAGATTGAAAATTAAAAGTATTACACTAGACACTTGTCTTTACCAAGTGATGTAAGAGACTTAGACAAACATGGCCTTGATTGTCAAGAACTCTTACGATCAATCTTGGATCCCGAGACGACTCACACACTCTACGATGGACAATGGATGATGGTGGTGGATGATGGTGTTATGGTGGTGGTGGGTGGTGGGTGAAGTGTGAGAGAGGTGGTGTGCCAAGGGATGGTTTGAGCTTGAGCCAAGCACTCCTATTTATAGGCTGAACAGAAGCTCGGGCACGGCCTCGTGTCCAGTGGGCATGGCCCCGTGTCCACATCCTCTCTTTCTTCATTTAATGCAGCTTGTCTTTATTAGTTGACCACGCCCCCGTGTCCGCTGAGCACGACCCCGTGTGCAGAAGAATCTTTGTACTATGAAGATTTGCCTGGATTGTGCGAATCATATAGTTGACCACGGCCCCGTGTCCGCTGAGCACGGCCCCGTGGTGGGCAATAGAAGCTTCTACCACTTTGTCTTTTCTACTGACACTTGGGCACGCCCCCGTGCTGGCTGAGCACGGGGCGTGTTCAGTCTTCTGTCTTCTTGTTTTGCTTGGGAAGATGCTGTCGTGGGGTCGGGCATGTCACGTTTGTTCCTTTTCTTGTATTTATGTTGGATTTCGCTGTTTTTTTGCTTCTTTTGTTAATTTGAGCTCATTTAATCCTGAAAATACAAAAGGAAGACAAAAGCACACTTTTTCCAACATTAGTACTAAAAAGGGTTAGTTTTATGCCAGAATTGATGTAATTTATATGTTGCATTTTGCACACATCAAATACCCCCACACTCGAATCTTTGCTTGTCCTCAAGCAAAACTCTTTATAATGTGGCTTTACACTCCCAAATGGAATGGGTAGAGAAGAAGGTTTTTGGGCTTGTCATAGAGTGTCGGGATTTCCAAGATTCTTTATTTAGTTTTATTTTTATTTATTTACAATCCTATTCGTCATGATTTATTTAAAACTTTTCATAAGATAAATTACTTATTAGGGCATAACATGCCTCTTTTAAAATTCTCTTTATATACAAGTTCACATACCTCACGGGGGATCACTCAACACTCGGCCAAAAATGTATTTTTGTGGATCACTCGAGAGCGGCATGGAACTTACTCCTACCATAGGCTTGCCAAGCAATCAATCCTCCTCCTTTTTAACTTATATACCTTTGTAAATATCAAGAGGACTTTTTGGGTGAAGGGTTAGGCTTGGGTTAAAGGTAGGTGGTTGGGTTAGTGGTTAGTAGAAAAACGGCGAAAAAGCGTAACAAGCGTCGGTTTTCGTAAGACTTTTTATTTTTGTAACTTTTATTTTGATGAAGCTATTATTCAAACAAAGTTATTTTTGATGAACTTGTTTGTTTATTTTCTTTTGCTTCATCATCAACACATTTTTTTTTTTTTTTTAAAAGTCATACGAAAAACCGAGCTAGTTACTAAAACAAAGGGTTAAAAATGAAAAAGGTTTTTGGTGGGTGAAAGGGTGTTTGGTTTGGGTTATGAAATAAAAAGGTTTAGGCTCAAAGGGGCTAACTAGGGGGATTTTGGGTAGGTGGTAAAAAAAAAGAAAAATAATGGTGTAGAAATAAAAAGGGTTAGTCCTAATGCCTCCATCATTTACTTACTCGGGTTTAAGTTGGTAAGGACCGGGAATGTATCGTCGTGGCAAGTTCTAGAGTCATAAGAACCAAGCGGCTATTCACACAAGAAATGAAAAATGAGCATTTAGTTTAATGATATGTAATTGTATGCTCAATAAAGGCTCAAAACTCACTTTTGTGGGAATGGGTTTTTTATGTGATCAAGTATATATAATCAAATTTTAACTAAGCTTGTCATGCCTTTTCATAATTTTCTTATGTTGGTTCTTTTTATCACGACGCTACCGGTTGTAAATTTGTAAAAATATAACCTTTTTAGAACTTGAAATTCCCGAATTAAACCTAGACAAGTAAAAAAAATGAAAAAAAAAATTTGAAAAAAAATTTATGGTGATTAGCGGTTCCAATAGAGTTTTGTGTAAGGCTTGTATTTAGGACTTGCAAGATTCAAGGTTTTAGCATCCCCCCCACACTTAAATTACACATTGTCCTCAATGTGTCCCAAAAATAAGTTTTTAGGTTGATTGAATGTGTAAAAACGTGTAAAAAGCAAAAATTTTGTGTTACTGGGCGCTGAACACGGCCCCGTGTTGTCCGGGCACGGCCCCGTGTTCAAGTGCCAGTAACAAAATTGAATCAAGAGAAACAGAAGCCTGGACACGGGGGCGTGTTGGGTGAACACGGCCCGTGTCCAGTTTACCTGAACTGGGTATTTCTGCAGACTGTGCAGCACGGGGCCATGTTGGGCGGACACGGCCCGTGCCGAACTTACTGTAAACGAAGAAATTTTGTCGGATGATCATGTCTTCCTGCATGGGGTACTGGTTCAAGCTTCCCTTGTATACTTTGCCATCTCAAGTGTGTTTTATTCCTGAAAATTATAACTAACTAGAAAACATAAAAATTAATCTAAACTAAACTAAGGATAGTTCCGCGGAATGCCGCTGTGGTGCGCCACGTTTATAAGGGTCCTTGGCTAGACCCACCTTATCAGGTGGTTCTGGCTCATCTTCAATTTGGGGGTCGTCATTGCCGAATGGATATTTCATTGATCGCTCAAGGTCGACACTTTTTTTTGAATGCCCCTAATTGAAGAGGTAGATTGTTGTACTTCCGGTTTTTCAAAGCTTCGTGTGTTTTTACAAATGGTCGTCCCAACACTAGAGGAGCGTCATCGAGGATGACAAAGTCGGTGGGGACTACCATTTGATTTGTTTGAACCAAGACATCCTCAACTATACCGATTGATTTTATTACTTTCCGATTGGATAGAAAAATGGGTATTTGAAGTGGAGAAAAATCACTAATACTTAATTTTTCGAAAATGTAGTTAGGCATTATGTTAACACAAAGATCTTTATCGATTGTGACATTACTAATAAACGAATTTTGAAAGAAACATGGAACCGGTGTAATGTTAATTTCAAATGGGTCTTCTTTTATTAGCGAGGTTTGATCATTAGTTAACTTAACACTTACCGTTTCGTCAATTTTAGTGTTAGTGTTTAACTCTTTTAAAAACTTAGTATGAGTTGGAACTAAACAATGATTTTCAAAAGAAGGTGACAAGAGATTAATTTCTTCAAAATTAGACTCTTCTTGAATTTTAACGTTGTCGGACTCACCTTTTTCGTTGTTTAACTCATGTGTCGGTTTTTCACTTATTTGTTCTTCCATTTTTACACTTTCAGTTATCTCTTCTTTATTTAATTCTTCTCTTGCGCGGGACTCCTCTTCCCTTGCGCAAGATTCTTTTATATAGCGATCGATAACTCTAAGGTGTTCTAATATCCTATCGGTCACTTCGGTTATAGAAAAAGGATCGGGATTTTCAAAGCTTGAATCCGGTTATTCGATCCTTTGTTCCTCATAATACCCATATGAAGTAGATGGTTCACACCATTGTTCCTCATTGTAAGCATATGATGGATAAGGGTCGTAATTTTGTTCTTCATAATACTCATATGAGGTGGGTTGTTCACGCCATGGTTCCTCATAATAAGCATATGAAGGTGGTGGCTCATATCTTGGTTCCTCAAAGTATGAGTAAGAAGGCTCATACCTTGGTTCATCAAAATATGAGTATGAGGGAGGAGGTTCATACCTTTGGTCTTCATAGGTTGTGTATGAAGTTGATGGTTCGTACCTGGGTTCCTCATAGTAGGTGTATGAATTGGATGGTTGATATGAGTGACGATGTTGAACCGAGTGAGGGTTACTACAATTAGTGCAATAGTTACTCCTATAATCATCCTCCTCATAGGTGTAGTTGTAACCTCCTGAGTATTGATCCATAAGAATCACTCAGCAGACCACAACCAAGTCTCGAGATCAGAAAACAAAAATAAAAACGGAAACAGAGGCTGGACACGGCCCCGTGTTCAGTAGACACGGCCCCGTGTACAGAATCTGTATCTGGGCGTTTTAATTAAATTTACTGATTTCGTTGAGCACGGGGCGTGTTCAGTGAGCACGGCCCGTGTTCAAGTTACTGTTACTGGGTGTTTTTATGAAAATGTGCAGCACGGCCCCGTGTTCAATGAGCACGGCCCGTGTTCAGCTTACTGTAAATGCAAAACTAAACTAAAATGCAGAAAAATGTGCGCGCGTTTTGAAAAGGTTTTGAAAAACTGATTAGGCCGTCGATTTTAAGCTTTCTTAAAATCCTTGTGTCCCCAGCAACGGCGCCAAAAACTTGATGCGTGTGAAGTGTTGTTAGTTTTTAATGTATATATTAAGCCCTTTTTAACACTTTTTTAGTCAAGTTTTAAATTTATAAAACACGATATTTACTAACACTAAACACACATATGGGCAAGTGCACCCATCGTGAGCGTAGTATAGTGTTGGTAAGATACCGAGGTCGTCCAAGGACACAAGAGCTTTTAGTACCGGTTTATCCTCAACGTCTAATCAAATCAAAAAGTT